>JALPQI010006716.1:0-71626 GCA_025490895.1 Thaumatotibia leucotreta | reverse complement strand
ATGACTGTATACCTGTACCAAATTGCAGATTTCTAGTATGAACGGCCACTGTGCTATGCTGCGGACAGACGGACAGACGGTCGGACGGACATGGTGAAACTACAAAGGTTCCGTTTTTGCCATTTTAGCTACCTACGGAATCCCAAAAATGCAGTGGTAGCCTGACAGAACGTGACTTTTCAATCGTGACAAAACCGGCCTTTCATCATCATCATTATCTGAGCCATAAGACATCCACTGCTGAACATAGGCCTCCCCTCTGGACCTCCACATGTACCGGTTAGATGCGACCTGCATCCAGCGTGTCCCGGCGACCTTCATGAGGTCGTCTGTCCATCTTGTGGGTCCTACGCTGCGTTTACGTAGCCGTGGTCTCCACTCGAGCACTTTTCGACCCCATCGACCATCTGCTCTGCGTGCAATGTGGTCTGCCCATTGCCACTTCAGCTTACTAATTTGGAGGGCTATGTCAGTAACTTTAGTTCGCCTACGGATCTCGTCATTTCTAATTCGATCACGCAGAGAAACTCCGAGCATAATCCGGCCTTTAATCTAGACTAAAATTTGGATTGGTCTACACTCAAGGCGCCGATTGGTGTCGGAAATGAGAATTCACCACCCTAACTCTTCCCGCGGGTATTGAAAGAGTTGACTGAAGGGATTGAAGTATCACTGGCCATTCATTAATTGAAGATTGATAATGGAGGAGTAGGCCGTGTGGTGACGTGAGTAAGAATACATTTGTCACCACCCCAACTCCTCCTGCGGGTGTCGTAAGAGTCGACTAAGGGATTGAAGTGTCACTGACCATTATTTGTCAAAAAATTGATGATGGGCAGCAGCGTCATCATAGAGGACACATTACTGCGATCGCCAATCCGTTTGCCCAGCGTGGCGATTATGGGCATTTACCTCCTAATGCGTCTATATACGCATAGTTAATAGGAGAAGCCCACATCCAGCAGTGGACTATCATAGGCTGATGATGTATGATGATGATGAATGGAGGAGTGTCTTTTCAAAAGGGCTTATTTCCAGTTTGAACTTTTTTTCGGAAATTGAGAAAAACATAAATCCATGGTTTCCATTTCGATATTCTTACTGTTTTTTTTATATAAGGTCCTAATTTATTAGATGCAGATATTTTTACAGCTGATAGTACTCGGTCTCTAGAGTATATTAAACCGTGAAACATTATAGCTTTTATGATGTTTTTTTGGAGAAAACTGAAAAACAAATTTGCTACGTAAAGACACCCTGTTTATGTGATTATTAAATGAAAACTCTTTGAACAGATTCTAGTACCTCTTTTACGAACTGGAACTGGCCACTAGATTGTCAATGTCATGTTATTGTCCCGTGGATTGTGTCGTTTGATGACATGACAGACAGTGTTATTGTGACATGTGATTAATGCACATGATGATTTTTTTTAGACGAAATTATAATTAATTTTTTTGTTAGGAAAATGAAATCAAAAAAATTACATGAAAAGATTTCTTAATTTATATTTAAAGTTAATTATTTTAATGTAAAGTATCATGTGTTAAAATATCTGCAACTTATAAATTAGGACCTTATATAGTACTCAAGTAAGTTGATATAAATGTTATGGCACTAAATATATTGGTTTATCAACTATTTAAATTATTAAGTTAATATACGATAAACTTTCCGTAATATAGTATAAATAAACGTGACCTTATCCAATAATAACTACACAAGCTGTTTTTGAAGGAAATTTTACAAACCCTTTATTTATATGAAAAGTATAAAATAATAAGTTAAGGTGCGTTCAAACTAAAAGAGCATTCGCTGTTATTACCTCCCACTCTACGAAATTAGATCGGTACACAAAACGTGATTGGTTGATTTCGTAGAACGGGCGTTAGAACTGCGAATGCTCTTTTGGTTTAAACGTACCTTTCTTATAATAAAATATACACTTCTAAAAGTTCATTGCTTTCTCTTGCCATAAGGGAGAGATAGACCCTTTTGATACGGACTTTGAAATTTTAACATTTTAGAAAACAAGAAGAGACTTATTAGAACTTTAAATTCAAAACATATATGTATTGGTGTCGTGTGGTGACGGCAGTAAGAATACATTTGTCACTACCCCAACTCTTCCTGCGGGAGTCGTAAGAGTCGACTAAGGGATAAAAGTGTCACTGACCATTCTTTATTTTGATTGATGATGGGCAGCAGCGTCATCATAGTGGACACATTACTGCGATCGCCAATCCGCTTGCCCAGCGTGGTGATTATGGGCATTTACCTCCTAATGCGTGTATACGTATAGTTAGTAGGGAGAGGCCTACGTCCAGCAGTGGACTGAGACAGGCTGATGAGGTAAGGTGAGGGACATAATGATGTATTTCTCTATTCTTAGTAAAACTACAATCATAGTAAAAATAAGTTGAAAGTGGAAATAAGTCCTTTTGAAAAGACCCTCCTCAATGAACAGCATCATCAATTTATTTCATCATAGAAATAGTATATCATTCACCACAGAATTAGATTTGGATAGAAGAAACAAGTTCATTCATTTGTATGGCGGCCGAGCGTGTCAGATTTTGTACTGAAGTTGTTACTTGCCTGATTTTAAATATGTCTCAGGCCCTTGAGTATTCTTATTTTTTGTGTTGTTGTAATTAATATTACTTAAGGAGGCATTATTTATATTTGCTCATTTCAACTTACAAAATTTGACGCCCGAAAGCTGCAAGCTGCGATTAAAGACGGACAACTCAGTAGATTTTACTGAGTTCATTTGACACGCTAAGTAGATACGTTTGCATGATCTATGGTATACATATATGACATCTGTGGTGGGCACATTAACTGCGATCGCCAACCCGCTTGCCAAGCGTGGCGATTATGGGTATTTACCTTCTAATGCGCTCATAAGCATAAATAATAGGAAAGGTCTATATCCAGCAGTGGACTGAGGTAGGCTGATGATTTCTTTATACTCTCAAATGCAAAAAAATCAGTCCAGATGTAAATCAGAGAAAATGTAGGCTAAATCATGCATGTTAAATCGAATTTAAACATAAAACTATTGTGAAACTCATTCATATTTAAATTATATTTCGCGCCGACTTATTACATGCCTGAATAAGATGCCTGTATAAGATTCATATTCGGCCTACGAAAATTTGATCATGTCTCGGAGTTTCGTTCCCAACTAAAGTGGCTCCGTATACGTTATCGTCGCAACTCGCATATTCTTGCTCTTCTTTATAATACTCTTTTTAACCCCACTACTCCTTTTTATCTTAAGGAGCGGTTTAACTTCCTTTCTTCCGTTCGGTGTGCGGGGAAGCATCTTCTTGCGCCTCCTTCTTCTTCATCGAAATTTTATAACAGCTCCTTTACGTTTCGGGCTGTTCGGTTGTGGAATGCTTTGCCGCTAGATCTACGATTAGCAAAATCTCTTCCAATTTTTAAAAACCTTTTGAAATCACATTACCTATCCCTGCCTTAACTTGAGTTATTATCATTAGTTTTTTTTTTTTTATGTGTATTTACGTTTATTATCTTTAATATAAACACTTATTTGTATGTATGTATGTATATATGTATATATCTTTATTATATTACCTATGTTTTAAATTGATTTAATTGATCATAATTCTTAATTTGTTCTCATATCGGCACTACCCGATTATAATTATTTGCTAATGTTTTCATTTCCTGCTACCCTAAGGTTGTCTGGAAGAGATTGCTTGTAAGCGATAAGACCGCCTGTTGTTGCCTATCGATACATGTTTTTCTGTAATTGTATTTTAATTAAGTATGTGGTGCACAATAAAGAATATTTACTTACTTACATATTTACTTACTTACATTTATTATTTTACTTCGACGCTCTTGAAAAAGCTCCTCGTATAGTAGTAAATTGAAATTGAACGAAACCTGTCGAGCATTATTCGACTTGACAACGTGAGTAAATTGCGTGAAATATAATTTTGAGTAAGTATAAATCGAATGCAGCATGAGACATATATCCAGTGTTGTCACATACAATTTGGGAAAACTGGTAGAACGACATCCAAAAATAGGTAGAAATTGGTAGCATTGGAAGCGGAAAATTGGTAGATCTACCACCTAAGGATCGACGCCAATCACACCTTATCTAAAATACCATATACCATACCGTGTTACCAACCGAGTCGAACAAAATGTCACGAAAACTGTCACTGTCACTATCTTTGCTGGCATCTGACACTGTCAGTAGTGTCAGTGGCAAGTTGTCAAGCTGATATATTTTGATATACCCACAAACTTTAGCACGGAACGCGGAAAAACGATGAAAAAACAATGATATTTCGTAAAACGTATGGACAATGTTCATCAAAATGAGATTTTGAAAAGTAGGTAGATTTAAAACTGAAAGTGGTAGATAGGTAGTATGAAGGCAAAATAGGTAGATCTACCAACAAGTTGGTAGATGTGACAACACTGCATATATCATAAACAGTAACTATGCAGTATTTTCTACACAAAATAACACCACTCCCATTTTACTTTCAGTGATTTTATATAGGTACCTACATACTATCCTTATCACATATCCTTATCATATTATATATCTTGATAATAAAGACCGCAAGTACTTTGTTTAAGACTGTAAGTAAAATTATTAACGAATAAAGAGCAATCGATTGTCAAGTGGCAAGGTTTCTTAAGAAAACCTCTTTCATTCAACCATAACACAACGATAGTTATGATTTATGATGTGATATTTCCTGTGTCAACTGTAACAAAGGTAAAGCTCAAGCTTTGTACGTAATTCTCTGATTTCTATAGGGAATACGTCGATTTACGAAACTATTCCTTAACAAATTGAGAATATTCTGAAGTGGCATATGACAAATACTGCACAGATCCTGGTTTTTGTAACATAAGCCTGTTTGTTTCACACACTTCTGGGTTAGATTTGCTCAGGACCGAGATGAGTGGCGTATTGAAAAGGTTTGCTCAGAAATGGGCGCTAAATGGCGGAAATTATGACGAAATAATGAAGCCTGACTATAGACTGTATAAGCTAATAATATTGAATAGAATAGAATTAGAATTCATTTATTTGGTGTAAAAAGGTAAACTCATATTTATTAAAAAAAATCATTTCAAAAAATATTTTTAACAAATTGTTGTTATGATAAAAAGTATTAGAAATGTTAAAAGTATTCAAAAAGTCTAAAAAAAAAGAAAAATTTTTTTTTTATGGAATTTGACATTAGGTCTCATAATATTTTTTGTTTATTTTGATGTCTAGAATGCATAGTTAAAATCTTGCGGTTTCTTCGCGAGCACCCTGTATGTCAGCAAAACAGTTACTCTGACAGCATACTCGATGACCAATGCGGGACCTGCGTGATGGATTTTTAGTTTAGACTATTGAGACCTGTGGCCTATTTCACCATAATTACAAGTGTGACAATTCTAAAATATCACTGTTACTGACGTCACACGCCTCCGTATGCCACGGCTACCGCTTGCTATCAGACGGTCCATGTGCTTGTTTACCACCAACATAAAATGATTACTGATAACGTTATTAAATCGTTAATAAACTAATTCTTATTTTCCGAAGCCCGTGACAATTGTCGCAAGGTTTAGTACAATTCTCATTCAATCTTGACATTAGGTTCAGTTTATGTCGGAATTTCTCTACAGTTGTCATGTTTTTTTGTGACAATTGTAATTTTGCTTCGTATTAAACGTACCTAGTTAATTGTTCTGATTTATTAAAGTACCAGCACTACATTTTATGTTGCTGGCAAACAAATGCACGGCCCTTCCGATTGTAAACGGTAACTGTAGCCTATAGACGCCCCGAATTGGAGAAACAGTAAATTTACAGTTGGAAGACTTGTCAACGTGGTGAAATTGGGGCCTGATAATACAAGACACTTTAGTGGTTCTTGGCGTTTAAAGAATGAAAGTGTTCATTGATATTTGGATATGTTCAAAGTTTTTCCGATGCTATTCTTTGGTATCTATTGTACTGTTGAAAACAAAACCCTCAAACACCTAGCTCAAGTCTTTTCACAAGAACGTAAAGTCAAACAGAAACAATAGAAGTGAAAAGGTAAAAAAGCACTGAGTTAGTTCAGCAATTAGTTCCGCGAGTCTTTTGTCTCAATTTAGTCGTTTTTGTTCTCGCCGCGACGAATTTTATATCTAAGTCTTTTTTTCTTTTGCGAGAGGTAGAAGGATGAAACTAAGACAGGCATTTAATTTTTTTTTCCTTTTTTTAAACAGTTCGTCAGTTTTCGTAACCACTAGGCTAAGGAGGCTAGGCTAGGGTAGTGACTCTGCCTTCATTACTAAACTTGTGTATTTATTTATCACAAATATTTGTTCCTTCGTCATGGCTGTCTATGTATTTAAGTATCTATGTGTATCTATCTATTATATAATTATATCGTCGCTTGGTACTCACGTCACAAGCCTTAATTGAGCTTACCGTGAGACTAGGTCGATTTGTGTAAGATGTCCCAAAATATTTATTATATTTATTAATTTTAGTTCCGGTTGGCCAAGAGCATGCATCATTCCTTGTAGGGTTTCGTAGTTATTCAAAAATGGCGGAACCCATATGCTCGAAATATTTTTCGGGCATATGGTCTCGGCCGTGTGGTGACGGCGGTAAGAATACATTTGTCACCATCCCAACTCCTCCTGCGAGTGTCGTAAGAGTCGACTAAGGGATTGAAGTGTCACTGACCGTTATTTGATAACAGATTGATGATGGGCAGCAGTGTCATAATAGTGGAGACATTACTGAGATCGCCAATCCGCTTTTTATCACCATTTACCTTATATTGCGTCTATACGCATAGTATATAGGAGAGGCCTACGTCCAGCAGTGGACTATCATAGGCTGATGATGTATGTATGTATGTATGATGTAACGGTAACTTTTCTATCGACAGACAGACAAACAATTATAAGGGTTCCTAGTTTACTACGGAACCCTAAAATCGTAGTAAGGGTGACAATATAAAACACGGTAAACATGAGTAACTAGATAAATTCTACTAAGAGCTTTCACATTGAAATCCAGAGCGGTAAACATCGATTTACCAAGCAATAGCGGTTTACAATGGCTATCGAAACGCATTCCTTGAATAAACCAATCTCGCAGGCCGTAAACTGAGTTATTTCCGCCCCGGCCGGGAAAATTGCATTCCCGGCGTGACAGCGGGGTTATGGGGAGTACGGCCGTGTTTTAAATTATAAGAATACTTACTATGTTGCACTAGTTCAGATGCAGGTGAGGGTGTTATGTATGAATAAAATATCGACAGCTGGGATTTGTATTTGAAGCATGTTGGTGTTACGGAAAGTAAGTTCCTCACTTCTTTGTAAATGCCATGATATGCATCTATTTAGGATAAAGCATTTTATTATCATTGCATTGCATTGTCAGCCTCCGTAGCCTAGTTGGTAGTGACCCTGACTACGAAGCTGGAGGTTCCGGGTTCGAATGCTGGCGAGGGCATTATTTGTGTATTTATTTATCACAAATATGTGTTCCTTGGCCATGGTTGTCTATGTATTTAAGTATCTATATGTATCTATCTATTATATTATATCGTCGTTCGACTAGGTCGATTTGTGTAAGATGTCCCAAGATATTTATTATTGTTACTTATTATTATATCATTAGTCATACCTATAATATTTTGTCAGCCTCCGTAGCCTAGTTGGTTACCTTGCCTACGAAGCTGGAGGTTTCGAGTTCGAATCCCGGTCCCGGCGAAGGCATTATGTGTATTTATTTATCACAAATATGTATTTCTTGGCCAATAACTTTCTCTGCACAGTATTGTATGAGCGAGTGTATAGTAGCGACTTAAAGGTGGGTTTACACCAAACCAGTCATTCTATCCCCCACTCATCAACGTATTTCGACGAATTACGTTTTGTGTAGCGAACGAATTTCGTAGAGTGGGGATAGAATAAGTATTCGCTCCTTTGGTGTAAATCCACCTTAAGACGAGCACACTACATGGCTAGGAAGTAGGACATTAGCTTAGCAATGTACAAGATGTAGAACATTCTCAAAATTGCGGGAATATACTCGGAAATTTCCGAGAATTTTCATGACAATTTAAAAGTAAGATCTCATTGAGAACGTATAAAAAAGTGTTATGAATAATATTGTATATCACAATTGAGTAAACAAGCCATAAAAATATATCTTAGAAGGCATGTATATACAATGGTTTTGGAATGATTACATTGCTTGTAAAATTTAAATTGCCGAGAACATTATTTATACAAGTTTCGCCTCCTTATGTGTGTTCTATCGTCTGTACAATGGGTTGTGCTCTGAAGAACTGTTCGACATGATGCTAACGTCCACTTTTCATCATCGCACCGCTCGCCACCGACTGGGCGCTCATCCTCACACCTTGCAACCTAAATGGTCGCGCACCGTGCGGTTTCAGAGGAACTTCCTCCCGCGGACGGTCCGTCTGTGGAATGAGCTCCCTGCCGAGGTTTCCCCGTTGGACTACAGTATGGGGTTCTTCAAAAGAGAAGTGTACAAGTTCTTATTGGGTCGGCAACGCGCATGTGACACCCCTGGGGTTGCGTGCGCCCATATGCTACGGTGACTGCTTTCCATCAGGCGGGCCGTATGCTTGTTTGCAACCGACGTGGTATAAAAAAAACTTATGAAACTTTTCCTCCATACGATGCTTCTTGCTATATGCTCTTGCATAATTGAAATGCAAGCATCTGACCACAAATCCCACATAGCTGTAGTAATTAATTTCCTGAATATCCGTAAAAACGTCACAGGACCATCCCTTCCTTTATCACCCTTATCTTTTCTTGTTTCTACCCATATCATTATATTCCTTCTTTCACGCTATCCTAACTTTCATAAACTCCGCAACATACCTACTATGTTATAACCTAGGACCTTAAGTTTAGGGGAAAAGGTTGATTTTAAGAGTGAAATGTGGAAAATAGGAGATTGCGTAGGATATCGGGTGACAAAGCTTAAGCATTAATCTTTTGCGAAATGTGGACGGAATTTTATCTTGAATCGAACATGGGTTTTTGGGTTATTTCACTTGGTGTTAGATAAATAGATAATATTTTTACTTCATTGTATGCTAACTGACCCGACAGTTGTTACCTGGGTGCTTAGACAAGTTGCCAATCGCTAACGCTTAATCGTCAATCGTAAACGAAAGGCAGCGAACAGTGTTTGTCGCACTAATATGAAAGAGTGACAGAGAGGGGAAACTACGATACGCTACTAAGCGTTAGCGATTGGCAACTTGGCTAAGCATCCTGATTCCTGACATAGTTTTGCTGAAAATGGTATGTATGGTGGCCTAGAGGATGTCTTTTTAGCTTATAATGAAGTAAGTAGGTATATACTTACCTCGCTCAGTTGGCGTAAGAAGTAAGTACTGCCATGTTTGAAAAGTCATCTTATCAATTTAAATAGAAAGATTAAAAAGATGGCATGGCATTTAGATAGATTTTCTTTGTATACAGGGTGTTTGGGATAACGATGTAGGAATTTCTGGAGGTGGTAAAGGAGACTAATTGGAAGAGTTTGAACCCTATTTACCTTAGTCCAATATGTGACAGTTTTTTTTTAATAAAAAAAGATTACTCACACTTGCCTACTAACTACAAGAAACTTATTTTGTTTGGTGACGGCGTTCAACAATTGATCGACGATAACTTTTAAACGAATTGCTATTTTGTTGTACTTTTTTTTGTAATCAAAACCTAGAAAATCAAGCATGTTTTTACACGAATAGGAAGACTCATATCTCGACTACTTTTTTTTCACAGGCCGATAAAGTTTAATTTACTGTTAGAAATCAGTAATGATGAACTAGAAAAAATATTAAAAAAATGTTGTGTGTGGCAAGTGGGAGTTCAATTTTTTTTTATTTATTACTCAACTAATTGTTATGTTAATTATAAAAAAATCAATGCTATTTATTGCATATTTTGTTTAACTTTTTAAGTAAATTTTTGGTATAAAACTAAACATTTTGAAACCGTGATTTAAAAAAAAAACTGTCACATATTGGACTAAGGTAAATAGGGTTCAAACTCTTCCAATAAGTCTCCAACCACCTCCAGAAATTCCTACATCGTTATCCCAAACACCCTGTATAGTTAAGGCCGTAATAAAAACAAAAATCACGATCGTGTAAATTGCGTTACGAAAGTTCCTCATACAAAGTTACAAACTATTATGGTATTCTCTGTTCAATAACCTTCGGCACTAGTCACAGATGTCATAATTCGAGGGTTGCCTGGTGATACCCTATAAGTACGTGACACCTAGTTTCGAGAAAAATGATGTTAAAGGTTTATTGTCATCGGACACTTATTTTGATAAATAGATTCGTAGTTCTATGAGTGGTTTGTGAAAAGCAATTTCATTCACTTTAAGTTTATCTATGTTTTAGTTATGTAACTCATCTAGTTTTCCTGTAAGATAACATTTTTTACCAAGGGGTATCGACTTATTGGGTTTACGCATAAATAAAAAAACCATATTTGTTACTAGGAGGGTATTATTACCAAATAAAAACATCTGAAAAAGTAAGTGCTATGCCGACAAACGTTTTTAGGCTTCTTATCCATCCATGCTACTCTTCAGGTATAATTCAGTATGTTTCAGGGGGGCAAAGTGCTTCTATGAACGGTTTGTCTGTGACTGGACCTGGTGTTTCAACGGCGGATAAAAAAATATAAGCTGAAAGGCAATGAGGATGGTGGGTTTCCATGGTTTTGAGGATCCGCACATTGTTTTGCGTTGCCTATTGTGTTTGTGGTACTCATGCTTTGGTTGGGAGAGTCAGTTTCAGAAAAGGACTCCTCCGATCTTGATGAATCGCAAATTGATATTGCCACCCAAATGCGCTATATTCTCAACGACAGTAATGGCACGTCGGACTCAAGTGAGTCTTTTGTGGATTGTTGAAAAATAAACTGTTGTTGGAATCGATCTGTAACTTGATTTATTGTGCTTGCGTTTTTTCCGGATGATGAAGCTAACTTATTTGGCCGTGACTGTTCGGGTGAGGATCCTGCATGTGTGCCGCATCCTGGGGACTTTCGCAGTTTTGATGAGTCGCGGATTGATATCGCCGCCCAGATGCGCAGTAGTGGTGGTAAGGGGACTCAAGTGGGTCTTTTACAGATGGCTTGAAAGTGGTGTTGTTGGGATGAAGTTGCTTATACAGGTAATTTATTCTGCTTTCGTTTTTTTTTTAGATGATTGAACTGAGGATCCTACTTGCGACTGTTTTGCCAAAACAAATGGATTTTGACTCGGATTTTGCTACTGAGGGTCCAAATGTTTCATCCAAACAGGAAGATTTTTTTATGGAGCTGATTGATGAAGTTTTGGATCGAGTTTGGATTGCTGTGGAGGATGACTATTCAGCGGAAGCTCCTTGTGTTCCTGATACAGATTCGGAGAGCGATGCACCTCGGCGAGATGATTCTGGCCGTGACATTGTTGTTCCTGAGGGTCCCGGTCCAGGGAAGCATCGGGAGCGTTCCTTGCCGATGCTTGACGGTGTTGGTCTTTCTGGTCAAGGTGAATGTATGGAGGGAGCTTCTTCTTGCGTTTCGGATTCCAAAGACGATACATTGAGAGTATTGGAGCCGACTGACTCTGGCCACAGTGACGGCATGATCCGTGAGCGTTCCGGTGCTTGTTCGCAGGTGGAAGGCGCTGTTGACTTGATTTTGGACAGTGTTTTGGATAGGGTTTGGGATTGTGTCGGGCCCCTGAAGCGACGTAGGCAGGCTGAGCTGTCTGAGTGGAGGGTGGATATCGCTAAAAGGCGAAAGCTGCTAAAGTTCCAAAGGAGGCTTCAAGGATCGAGGAGGTTCCAAGCAGGTTTTGGAACTTTAGCAGGACGCTTAACGCCTTGAGTTATACAGGGTGTTTTTTTTTCGACCGTTCAAATTCTACGTAGTGAATGTGTAGGTCATACTGACCAACTTTTACTATGGGGACAAAGTCGAAATCGCGAAAAAAAAATCAGCTGTTTCATACATTTCGGCCGGCGTAATGCCGCCAATTTGTATGAAACAGCTGTTTTTTTTTTTCGCGATTTCGACTTTGTCCCCATAGTAAAAGCTGGTGAGTATGACCTACACATTCACTACGTAGAATTTGAACGGTCGAAAAAAAAACACCCTGTATAAGGTAGCCCTTCCATTTTTCGCTTTTTAGCGATATCTACTTTCCGTTCAGATGGCTTGGCTTGCTTGCGTCGCTTCAGGGGTTTGACGGAATCCCAAACTTTGTTTGAAACATTGTCTAGAATTGGGTTAGCTGTGTCTTCTGCTTGTGGGCAGGTGCCGGAGCATTAGCGGATCATGCCGTCATTGTGGCTGGAGTCGGTTGGTTCTGATACTTTTAATGTATCGTCTTCGGAGTCTGGAACGTGGGAGGAGGCTCTTGCTGTGCATTCGCCTTGACCAGAGGGACTGGCATTGTCGGGTGTCGGCAGGGAACGTTCCTGGTGTTTCCTTGGACTGGGACTTTCAGGAATGATGGTGTCGTGGCCGGAGTCATTTCGCTGAGGTGCGTCGTTCTCTGGGTCTGTGTCGGGAGCGCAGGGAGCTCCCGCTGAATGGTCATCTTCTGCAGCGGTCCAGGCTCGATCTAAAGCTTCATCAATCAGCACCATAAGGGGGTCTTCCTGTTTGGATGAAACATTTGGACTTTCATTGGTGAAGTCTGGGTCGAAATCTATTTGTTTTGGTGAAATAGTCGTGGGTGGGATCTTCAGTTTAATCATTTCAGGAAACCGAAGGAGGAATAAATTGCCTGTTGTCGTTGTCCTAGTAACGTTGTTTTTGAGTGGTCTGTAAAAGACTTGCTTGAGTCTTCTTACTATTATGATTGTGCATTTGGGCGGTGATATCAATTTGCGATTCATCGGAATTGCGAGGGTCCTTGGGATGTGGCACATGTGTGGGATCTTCATCCGAATGGTTACTGCCGGGTGGGACAGTTTCATTATCTGGAAAGAATTTAAGCATGATGAACTGAGTTACCGATTGATCCTAACAACGGTTTTTTTTAGTAGTCCACAAGGGACTTGCTTGAGTCTGGCATGCTATTGTTGTCATTGACAATATAGCGCATTTGAGTCATTTTCTGAAATTGTTTTTTTTAATTGGAGTGTGAGTATCACAAGCACAATAGGTAGTAACGTGGGACAGTGTGCGGATCTTCAAGGCCATGGAAGCTTACCATCTTCATTGTTTTGCATGTAACAGCTTACATTTTTTTCAATTGCCTTTGAAGCACTGGGTCTAGTCATGGACAAGCTGTTCATGGAGGCACTTTGCCCCGCTGAAACGTAAAAAATAATCAATATTATTTAATCAAAAGTACTAATCACAACTACCTTTTTATTATTTTTATCGTAAGAATCACTCAAAGTCGCGAAGTCTCATTAATCGTCAGTGCTAAAACCTGATAAGTTCGCATAAAACAACAACAATTATTTTCATAGTCAGTGCTAAAAACCGATAAGTTCAATAAAACAACAGCAATGCTTTTCATGCTAACGGTTAGTTACAATAGCTTACATTAATTTGTTACTTGAACTCATTACTATAAACACGGTGTGTAAAATATGACAATTCTACGTTTATTCTAGGTTAGAAAAGTAGATTACCTGTTTCCAGCTTATTACTGCAAGCTAGGTAGTTGCACTAATTTTCTGCCTCGGTTACCCATTACACAACTTTGAACACAATCATTCACAATCTTCTTTAATACAATACACCCCTTTTTAACAGCAATTTTCAATTAAATATGCAACGTCGCAGCGGTGCGCTTGCTTTCGTGACGCTACTTGTCAAGGCTGCGCATGATCATGGGGCCGTCGAAAAACTTATAGGGTTCTTCCCCGGACATATTTGAAAGAAATTTGTTAAAGGCCTCTTGCGAGAATCCGATTACTGGACTTAACATAATATTTTATTAGAGAATTGTTTCAAATAAGTACTATAAGTTTATTTGTTGGGTTCTCTTTGAATAAATTTGTATGTGCAATAAATGATATCGTAAAAGTAGAATCCAACAAATGCTTTTAACGTATTCTAATTCGTAATAAAATCCTTTAAAGTTTGCAATCGTAATGAGGTGAGACCGGGTAAAGCCGCGTTTATATTTGTCTGTTGTGTTGTGTTGTGACGCATCAGAACGGTATCGGTTTCAACTATTTAATATCGTTGCATTCACATTTATCTGATGCGCTGTGTTGTGACGGCGTGTGTTGTGTCGCGTCACGAGCGATCCCGGTCCGCGTCAGACCGGGTGAGGTACGGGGGGCGGGGAAGCGACACGGCACAGCAGTGTGAACGCGCCAGTGTCGTGTCGTGACGTGTCAGAGCTGCAAACTGTGCCTTCGACGCTCTAAAATACTGACGAAATTTTTCAGGATCACTCTCAAGCTCCTTAACGAGACAATGAAACTCGCCTTTAGTTTTCCTCTTTTTATTTACTAAATGAATCCAGTACCTCCTTCTCTTTCTTTCTTTTGTAAGAAGCGTAGCCAGCGCCAATAAATGCAATTCATCTTCAAAATCGGAATCTGAATCGGATGATTCTTGAAAGAACATTGCGAACGTGTGAGCTATCCGAGTGCTGAGAACGAACTGATATAAAATTGCGTCAGAATGCGTCATAACACGTCATATAAATGTGAACGGTAGCCATCACGACAGAGAGCATCATAACACAACACGACAGACAAATGCGAACTTAGCTTTAGTAACAGTAACTGGTTCTACATTGTGTGTTTAGTTTGATTAGGTGTAAATATCTCGGCACTAAACACCAATAAATATACATTATGTGGTTCTTCCATTAAGTAATAAATAAATATTAAGTCTTAAATGTAGTTGTAGTATTTAGTTTTGAATTAATAGTTGAAATCAAGTACTTATTGGGTTATTTACTCGGCATATTTCCGTGATACATGTAAAATCAGCTTATCTGATATTACCATTAGATTGACCGATACTGAATCATTCTAAAACTGTTTTTACTTTAAAATCTCACTTTTTGTCACTTATCGGGTTTCACCAGGCAACCCTCGATATATACCATAGATCAAGCAAACGTCCAGAAATTCCTACATCGTTATCCCAAACACCCTGTATAGTTAAGGCCGTAATAAAAACAAAAATCACGATCGTGTAAATTGCGTTACGAAAGTTCGTCATACAAAGTTACAAACTATTATGGTATTTTCTGTTCAATAACCTTCGGCACTAGTCCCAGATATCATATACAGGGTGGCCCATTCAAATCGGTCAGTATGGGAAAGACTGAAACTATAAGACATACGAAGATTTGTTCTTAGGAACCATGTCATCGATTTTGATAAAAAGAAAAACTGCATTCATACATTTGAAAAATAAACTGTACCCAGCCAGGGAATCGAACCCGGTTGTTTTGAAAAAATAAACATACACTATTTCTATTCAGATATCGTTTGTGTAGGTCTTAAGCAGTAAATGTCTCTAAGAAACATGATGTCTAAAATGAATGGAATTCATTGTTTTCACGTACTTAAATTTATTTTACTAGGTGTTTATTGTGTAAATGTTAAGAAAAAAAAATTTTTTTTTCGTATTTGTCAGCGCAGTTTCCTTATTATCAAAATCAATGACATGGTTCCTAAGAACAAATCTTCTTATGTCTCATAGTTTCAGACTTTCCCATACTGACCGATTTGAATGGGCCACCCGGTATACCATAGATCAAGCAAACGTATCTACTTAGCGTGTCAAATGAACTCAGTGAAATCCACTGAGTTGTCCGTCTTTAATCGCAGCTTGCAGCTTTCTGGCGTCAAATTTTGTAAGTTGAAGTGAACAAAAACATTAATAATGCCTCCTCAAGTAATATTAATTGCAACAACACAAAAAAATATGAATACTCAAGGGCCTGAGATATATTTAAAATCATAGGCAAGTAACAACTTCAGTACAAAATCTGACACGCTCGGCCGCCATACAAATGAATGAACTTGTTTCCTCTATCCTAGGCTCCACTTTCAAAAGTGTGCAACCTCTAAACGTTATCCAATCTAAATAAAATTTTAAATACCTATATCATTTTTATATCAGAGAAACTTAGGGCGTGAGCAAAGTCAGAGAAAATAACACAATTTTCAAAAATGAAACAGCCTTAGTTTTATTTTAAAGTATTCTGTAAGCCTATTCATGTTTTTTTTTCATATTTTTTGGACCTACGGATCAATAGTCAGAGGGGGGGGACACATTTTTTTTTCTTCTGGAGCGATTATCTCCGAAAATATAGACTTTAGAAAAAACTGTCTTTTAAGACCCTTATTCTTTTTAAGAGACCTATTCAATCATACCCCACACTATAGGATTACAGCAAATAAAAAAAATCATCCCCGCTTCATCAGTTGGGGAAGTACTCGAAAAAAAGTGTAGTTTATATTGTACCACTTTGTTGGCATGATTAATATGTACACTAGTACCAAATTGCAGATTTCTAGTATTAACGGCCACCGAGTTATGCTGCGGACAGACTGACATGACGAAACAATAAGGGTACCTTTTTTGCCATTTTGGCTACGGAACCCTAAAAACACCGATCGAGTTTAAATTCCTGAAGATATTGTACTTAACTTTCGTTACAAAGCTGACTACAATTAACGTTTTTTTTTTATTTCACGCTAATTACTGTCCCTAAAAGTGAAAATGCCAAAAGGCGCCCTAGTGGCCTGCTCAGATATTTGTGATCATCTTGGCTGCTTTGATGTATCTGATGCTGCGACCATATATAACATGGACGTCTAACGCCAGTTCAACCCCAAAACCGATTGTTCAATTGTGCCAAGATGGGCTGAAACATAGCGCTTTTCTTAACACCGCGCATATTTCGGCGCAACATCTTTAACAAATGTCTATAAAATATAGCCAATCAAAACTTTGACGGACCAATCACAACTATTTTTAAATGGCGGTTTAAGTTTTTATAGGTTGACATTGAAATTCATAACCGTGATGTATTGAAGAGGGGGTGACACTTGTCAACAATAAATTCAAGATCGTTTTTGAAAGGCAATTTAGTATGGCGTGTGGCTTCCATGTTTTATTTGTTCGTAGATCTGATGCTAACTGTCCTACAATTATGTCTATTCAGAACTTTAGGAATTCAGGAGGCAATTCATTTAAAAAGAGTAAAAGACCTAAATAAATTTAAGTGGAATACTTAAGGTCCCAAGAGGAGGTCAGGAGTCGTTAATCTTAATCCAGGGGTCGGTAATTAATTGCAATTTTTAATTATATACCTACCGGTATTTTTCAAAGTTAGTAAAATAATTCCCCTTAAGTGGTTTGTAACTTTTGGAATTTTAAATGTTGCCAAGTTTTAGCTATCTGAAGATTTCCTGACTGAAATGACGTACTGGCATTTCTATTACTGCCGTCTCATGACTAATTGCTGTATCTAGAGATACATCAATTAGTGATAACAAGTTTCTATCGCTTTTTTGTGGTCATATTAACCCATGTGAAAAAAAAGTTCAAAAATCTTTTAGTTCACAAGAAAATGAAAATGTCTAAATGTTATGACAATTTATTGCATCTGTAGTAGTTACCGGGCCGTAGGCCGTGTGGTGACGGCAGTAAGAATACATTTGTCACCACCCCAACTCCTCCTGCGGGTGTCGTAAGAGTCGACTTAGGGATCGAAGTGTCACTGACCATTTTTGATAACGATTGATGATGGGCGGAAGCGTTATCATAGTAGACACATTACTGCGATCGCCAATCCGCTTGCCCAGCGTGGCGATTATGGGTATTTACCTCCTAATGCATCTATATGCATAATTTAATAGGAGAGGCCTTCGTCCAGCAGTGGACAATCATAGGCTGATGATGATGTAGTAGTTACCATATACCGTTGTGGAATATACTTGCAACGTTTGCTGTGTCGGACTAGCCATTTTTTGCAATATCATAGATTGAGTGTGCAAAATTTGCAATAAAGTATTATCTTGGGTGAACGTACCTGGATCTGGTGAAGTACCTTTACTAGTCTCGCCTTGTTTTAACTGCTCAATTTGATATTGAAGAGTTTTAAGTTCAACTTCTTGCGATAACCTCTTCGTGCGTTCCATCTTGTACTCTTCTAATATGCCGTGTTCCTGCTTGGACACGTTATCCTTGTGCAATCTTTCCACTAATTCGTCTTTGTTTCCTGAAAGTGGTAAATACCTAGACTTTAGCTCATTTTTTAACTGAGCCACTGTAAATTCCTGCAAATCCTCCTCCCGCGTGCTGTCCATTATGCCGATGTTTCTTGAAGCAATGGAAATATAACGTATTTCCTTTCTTTTTTAATGAGTATGAAACGTATACCCCGTTAATTAACAAAAATATGTAGTATTAGATTATATAACTCCAGATTTAACTTTATTTTCCGATTTCGTCCGCGCGACATGTAAGATTGAAACAACGTTTTCGGCCATAATGCTTTTATTTATCTCTCACTTCTACGCTAAGGTTATCCTATGTATTTCTCTTTCACACACTCATCCATTCATCTCAGTCTAACTTAAGTATAATTGACATTATTCATGCATTCTGTCTCATTCACTCAAAATACGTTTCAATTTACATAAACATGTACCTTACATTATATATGGTAACTATATTATATTCGACTATATTATAGTCGTAACACATTATGCAAATTTAAAATACCAACCTGCTGTATCTCGTAGTTACTTCCTTGAAAACCCAGAGCATCAAACGCAATGCGGCAAAAGAATTATCTTATCTGTGCATTCTACCCTTCATGTTTTTAAAAATTTTTAAGAATGAGTGTACCTTTACTTCATATCTTGGATGACATTATGTTGATAATTTAAATTTTATTTGCTAACTGATAAACTTCTTACGGTGTTTATTTAATTATACCAAGAAATAAATATGAGTAGATGAGATTTTATTTTAAAACTTTCGCAAGAAAATAAAATCTTCGAAAACAGAAGAAGATTTGAATTTGAGCTATAATTTTCAAACTAAAATTCAAATTAAGGGCATAATTTAGATAATTATACTCATTGACATTTAGATTTAATTAAAATAACTTCTTCTTAATGACGAGTCTAGTAGTCTTAATACGACGTTCGTTTCTGATTTCTTTCATATTTTTACAGCTACTTTAACATATATACCTAATGATATAGGTATATACGAAGAACAAATATACCTATTGAAATAAATCTGTTGAAGTATTAAGTATGACTTTTTTAAATACAACACAAGCTTGTTCAACGAAACTCGAGTTTCGTTAGTCGTATTCTGGTGAAAATAAGCCAGTAGTGGAACGGGATAAATATGTTTTTTAGGTTAAAATACGAGCCAAATCGGTTTAGAGGTTTCCGAGATATAGGTATCAAAACTATATGCTCGGGAAAGACCACTAGTAATTTTGTTATTTTTATAAAAATATATGGAAAAAAATGCGGTAACTATAGTTACAGCACTTTGTCATAACACGGTTTATACTAGACAGCTATTATGACTAACTGCTGTAATCGATATAACTCAGTTAATAATAATTAAATGGTCAAAAAACATACGAGCCCTTAATAGTTATTTGTTGTACAAGGGAGGAAAGTGGTTGTTTAATCATCGTGCCAATATTGAGACCCGAGCTAGCAAGAGGTGCCACAGTTGAACCACGAGCGACGCGAGTGGTTTAAAAATGGAATCTCGAGCGTTGCGAGGGTTTCAAGGCACGATAATTAAACAAACTTTGCTCCCATGTGTAACACAACATTTTTCCCCACACTAAAGCGAGGAAGCAGCTACGAACGTGTAAAAAAACAATCAATGCAACAAATCAGTTTTATTTATAATTACAATAAAACCTACCTACATTATTAAATTGTCAAAATTTCTATCATGTTTAAGTATAAAATCTGTATCCGGCAGCTTTAAAACATCAATCATTTAAAAAAATGTGTGAGGTAAACTTAAATTGCCTACTTTTTAGTAAGATATATTACATAGGAAACTTTTCTTCCAAAACTGTACATTCGAGTATTTTTTTATAAGTTGGCAACATTGACGTACAAGACGTCAGTGTTAGCGGGTTGCGTTCTGAATGTAAAAGTATACTCTGGTAGTAATACCTATCTGGTTTTTGTCCAATAATATGATAAGATTTTGCGATAGGTTTTTATGAAATACTAAAAATCTAATTTATTATCTTGAATAAATGAAATAATCTAGTGTATGATAAAATTTTCATGGTGTCCCTCAAAAAATAATCAGCGAATCATAGCCATACCATCGTTTTACGTTCCATGGTTTTGAACGTTTCACGGTTTAATTTACTTCCTTCACAAGTGATTAAAATGCAACTTCCCTCACTGAAATCAGTGAAGGAAGTAGGTGTTTCCGAGCTAGTGTGGGGAAAAAATATATATTAGATATTATGTCTATGAATAGTACATTGCGCATCAAGGGAGGTAAGAACGGAATTACTAACGAGAGTGTTATGGCTTTTATGACTCGAGTTAGTATTCCGCTTACCTACCGTGATGCATGTTAAGATAGAAATGGTATCAAACCGACAGAGTCCTATCGCAAACATTAAAAATCTACATTTTTGAGCATCTAAGCTGTCTCCGTCACTCCAACGAAGACGTCGTGATAAAGCTCGAAATTTACGAAAAGCACTCTAATGCATAAGAAAATTAATTCCAAATCTGAATCCTAATAGCAGTCAATAGAGTTCAAAACCAAAGTGGCTATTCATGCATTCAAAATTATAATTTTAATCAGCATTTTCAACATCTTATCTTCCAATGACTACCAGACCAGATATAATGATAGATGCATTAGGAGGAATGCCCATAATCGCCACGCTGGGCCAGCGGATTGGCGATCACAGAAATGTGTCCACTAGGATGACGCTGCTGCCCATCAATCTTTTATCAAATAATGGTCAGTGACACTTCAATCCCTTAGTCGACCACACGGCCAGGAATTGATTGGAATTCATATCATGTCATAACAAGACAAATTCAGATTTTAAGAACTCGAACAAGTCTTGTTCAGTGGTCAGTGCATGCATGCACCTGGTTTTTCCTGACATCGATTTTTTCTACCCCCTATCACTGCGTGAATAACCTCTAATTAAAACCTTTACTTTCAAAAACAACCTTGGACACTAGAAAACAAGATTGAATTCAGTGTTACTACACTTGCAAGTTCTGCAGGTTAAATTTATTGCAAGGCAAGTAATTTCACTTTGAAATGGAAGCATGTAATTTTGGTAAAATAGTGACAACAGACAGTTTCATTAGAAGTATACAAAAGGCTACATTTTGCTTTGATATTCATTTATATTGCCACGCCGGGAAATCGGATTGGCGATTGCAATACTGTGTCCACTGTGGTGATGCTACTGCCCATCATCAATACAGGATTTCATCATTTGGCTTGGAAGTTCTTCTGCTTCTTCTTGGGTCTAAGAATATTAATAATCATAGCTTTTATAAAGGTCAATTCAAATTTAAAGATTACGCTATTGCCTTATTATGCATTTGCCCACTCTAGATTCCAATACGGTATTATTCTATGGGGTGCCATCACTGACGCACACCATCTAGTTATTCCTTTTACAAAATATTATTTTGTGTTTTTATAATAATTAAGGAGATATAAGTGTCCATGGCAATTTAAGTGTCAATGTTATTTTAAACTAAAGCAGAATTTTTTCTAACTACCTAACTAAAACTGTTTTGTTGTACGTACTTATATTTCGCGCCTCTTCTTTTCCTCACTGAATCAATAGACGCACTACAGTACAACGATGCAATTACTCTGCCATCAGTTCAAACATTTGCCGATCTCTCGGTTTTTCCCGAAGAATGCAAATTGCGAGGCCAAGCGACAAGAGCCTTCTATACTGCAAGCCTAATCAAGATGGCAATCGATCTTAGGAATGCCAATTGAAACGAAAACATCCTAAAACTTTGCTTTTTTTCAGTAGTCTATTAAAATTTAATTTGGCTGCCTGTTCAAAATAAGCAACTTCAAACCTCGAGTTCACATCGATTTTTAGTTAAAAATATTGACATGTTATTAGTATTGTCGTCAATTATAACGTATAAATAATAAATATAATTATCTGCGAGAATGTGTTTCACAATACGTGTCAAAGACGTCAAATGCTATGGGAAGAGCCATATTTGTTTACATTTTTTTTTTAGTCTACTGACGGATGGTCAAATCAAATAAAATTTGTTTATTTGTATGTACTTGGTATAGACATAATAATAAGATGGAATACGAGGTCGTCACTAGAAACTCGTTGTAGTTACTATGAAACGAAGTATATCAATTGAAAAGTATATTAAGCGATAAAACTACTAATGAAATTAATTACAAAACATTATACAAAATATTTGTGTTTTCGTTATTTCTCGCCCCCAAAATGAAAAAAAACAACCGATTATTTAGTCATTAGAATCGTTTCATATTATAAATAATATCGAGGCCAAAGTAATCACGGCAAAATAGTACATTTTAAAAGAGCTCAATAAGTACATCTATTCGTTGGAAACCTTACCTCTGTTAAAACTGGTCTATGCAATATTAAAATTACAAAAATATGATTCGGTTTGTGATTTGCCTGATTTATTTTCATTTTATTTACTTGATTGCATCAAAAAGTTCCAAGAAACAGGTATGACAACACGTTTCGAATTACTGTGCCGATGCCGTCGATTTGAAATCAAAATCCAATCTAGTACCTAGAATCAAAGTCATCAATCAACTAATATGGTTTAAAATCATGTGCAGTCAACGGCAAAAATATGTATCCACTTTTTTATTTATGTCTTTAATTAGCATAAGGTCTGAACTTGTATATACATATCTTTAAATTGTCCTTGACAGACTACATTCAAATTCTAAAATGAATTTAGTGCTACGAACAAATAAAACATGGAAGCCGTACGCCATAGTAAATTTGCCTTTCAAAAACGGTCCTGAATTTTAGTTGACAAATGTCACCCACTCGTTAATCACCACGGCAATGAATTTCAGTTTTTAACCTATAAAAACTTAAACCGCCATTTAAAAACAGTTGTGATTTTTCCATCAAACTTTTGATTGGCTATATTCTATAAACATTTGTCAAACGTGTTGCGCCGAAATATGCGCGGTGTTAAGAAATGCGCTATGTCCTGCCCATCTTGGCACAATTGAACAGTTGATTTTGGGGGCATTTTTGAGCTGGCGTTAGACGTCCATGTTATATATGGTCGCAGATTTAGTGTTTGTTCAGCTTGCGATAGAAAATCTGTAGCAAATTTCAGCCTCCGTAGCCTAGTTGGTAGTGACACTAGTGACCCTGCCTCCGAAGCTGAAGTTCCGAGTTCGAATCCCGGCGAGGGCATTATTTTTGTGTATTTATTTATCACAAATAATTGTTCCTTGGTCGTGGTTGTCTATGTATTTAAGTATCTATATGTATCTATCTATTATCTATATCGTCGCTTGGTACCCACATCACAAGCCTTAATTGAGCTTACCGTGAGACTAAGTCGATTTGTGTAAGATGTCCCAATATTTATTTTAATTGAGTGAATGACGGAATCAATTTAACAAGATGTGCAAATGGTATTTCAGGCCGGCTTTGAAGTGGTGTTAGAAAATGCACGCACTTGTCAGAACCCTAGCCCACCCTTTGGCAAGAAGACCACCATCTTGCCCAAGTTTTCCATCAACATCGTGAACGGGAAGAGGTACCTTACCGGGAATACTACCATCACAGCTCCTACCCAATTTGTAAATGTAAGTACTTTTTCACGAAACGTTGTTGTAGATTACTGAAAAAAGTTTTGGCCGTGTATCGTTGGACCATGTGGTGGCTACACGAATAACATGCATACATTTGTCACAACCATAAGGCTGCGCTTCCATCAGAGATGTGCGAGGATGTGTTTCCATACAAATGATACATATTAATGACTCGAACGAGGTGTAATTTGTATGGAAACACATCCTCGCACATCTCTGGTGGAAACGCAGCTTAACTCTTTCCGCGGGTGTCGTAAGAGTCGACTAGGGGATTGAAATGTCACTAATCATTCTTATAATCATAGTGGACACATTGCTGCTATCGCCAATCCGCTTGCTCAGCGTGGCAATTATAGGCATTTACCTCCTAATGCGTCTATCAATACGCATAGGAGAGGCCTACGTCCAGCAGAAGACTGATACAGGCTGCTGAATTTAAAACTTCGTTCAATTCAATTTTGCAGTTTAGTGGCAGAACGTATACCATGGACCACGCTGGAAAGCGAATCATCAGGTTCCAAGTAACTGAGGTGTCCTGCAAGAATCTGATGGTCAGGTCTCTGCTGATGTTTGGAAATTTCTCTTTCACGACGCGGAACTGCATAGTGCATGAGGTATGTGGTAGATGTGCTTTGCGGTAGACAATTAAAAGTTTTCTTGAAAACCTATCACGCGTAGTGACTAATTCACAGATGTCATATATACCATAGATCAAGCAAACGTATCTACTTAGCGTGTCAAATGAACTCAGTGAAATCCACTAAGTTGTCCGTCTTTAATCGCAGCTTGCAGCTTTCGGGCGTCAAATTTTGTAAGTTGAAGTGAACAAAAACGTTAATAATGCCTCCTTAAGTAATATTAATTGCAACAACATAAAAAAATATGAATACTCAAGGGCCTGAGACATATTTAAAATCATAGGCAAGTTACAACTTCAGTATAAACTCCGACACGCTCGGCCGCCATACAAATGAATGAACTTGTTTCTTCTATCCTAATCTAATTCTGTGGACTAATTATAGTTTAATTTGGTTTGACTTTGGCAGCTTAAAGTTAGTGTGCACAATCTTCTATCAGCCTCCGTAGCCCAGTTGGTAGTGGCCCTGCCTACGAAGCTGCAGGTGCCGGGTTCCATTTCCGACGAGAGCAATATTTGTGTATTTATTTATCACAAATATTTGTTCCTTGATCGTATGGTCTGGCTGTCCATTAAGTGTCTGTAATTATATATTTACCTTTTATGTATATCGTCGCTTGGTATCCACATCACAAGCCTTAATTGAGTTTACCGTGGGACTAGGTCGATTTGAGTGAAATGTCCCAAGATATGTTTATTCGAAGTGCACTAACTTATTTTTTCGCCGAACAAAACGATAGAAATTCCACTGGTACAGCGAGACTCGCACTTGCGTTTTTAGGATCTTTCGTGTCACCGCTGTATCCAACTTCTACGTTCTGCCCCAGGGAAGCACTTACATCATCAGCTTATCTCAGTCCACTGCTGGACGTAGGCCTCTCCTATTAACTATGCGAATAGACGCATTGGGAGGTAAATGTCCATAATCAGCACACTGGGCAAACGGATTAGCTATGGCAGTAATGTGTCAACTATAATGACACTGCAGCCCATCATTAATCTTCTATCAAAGAATTGTCAGTGACATTTTAAACTCTTAGTCGGCTCTGGCTCTTACGACATCCATGAGATGAGTTGGGGTGATGACAAATGTATTCGTATTGCCGTCTCCACTTAAAGGAGGCACTTAATAAAGTAAAAGTAGTGATCCAAAGGCAGCAAATTATTAGCAAACGTGTCTGTTACGTGTGGTGACGGCAGTAAGAATACATTTGTCACCACCCCAACTCCCTCCTGCGGGTGTAGTAAGAGTCGACTAAGGGATTGAAGTATCACTGACCATTCTACAAGATTGATGATGGGCAGCAGCGTCATCCTAGTGGACACATTACTGCGATCGCCAATCCGCTTGCCCAGCGTGGCGATTATGGGTATTTACCTCCTAATGCGTCTATACGCATAGTTAATAGGAGAGGCCTACGTCCAGCTGTGAACTAACATAGGCTGATGATGAGAGCTGAGAGAGATCTGTTATAAAAGCAATTATTGGCTACAAAAATTACTTATTTGTTCCAGGGTTGCTACCATTACAAAAACCTGGACTTGAACAAGATATCCCACGCCCTCCCGGGATGGCACATGCCAGGCATAGCGGTGCATGAGCTGCAGTTAGTCGCAGCCGGGTTCACGCAATTCTGCAACGAAATCACCGTAAACACCATCGACCTCAGTAAACCATCCATTACAAAAGACAACAAGACGTTAAAACTGGGCTACTGATATTATCTTATGAGGGTAATTGGACCGTGTTAATAAGCGATCAAGCGACAAAATCGAAAAAAAATGGTTTTAAATGCAAGTCGAATATCGGTGTAACAATCTATGTAGTCCACAAATTTTGTAGCCAAAAACCTTTCCAAAGCCTTATTATAAGAGGTAAAATTAAGCGATACATTAAAATATCTTAGGGCTGAGCGCTAATAAATTACGTTAAAAAGAATGGACCGCCAAAGTTTATTTTCCAAAATATGTAAATATACAATTTTTAAATGTGTAAACGAATTGAGCGCCTAAAATATGGCGTGCCTAAACGCAATATCTAATTAACTCCACATGACATATCACCTCCTCACGATCATTTCCCTTAATTTTGCTACAAATAGTGAATCAAGCGCCAAATATGTCGCTTAGAACGTTGTTACGGAATACCCTCATTAATCTCATTACAATAATGAATTAAGCGGAAAAACATCAATTATTTATGAACGTTAATATAATAATAAAGTATTTTTGTACGTACAGCTGTACTTTTAAATACATGTTAAGTTTCACAGTGAATACGGTACTTTCTGCTTTAAAAATGCACTTACAACACTCAATTCAAATTTCCAATCTTTTGAGCTAATTTTCTCAGTTTGGCCAATTGTCGCTTGATCGCTTATTCCATAAAGGTGCGTTTAAACCAAAAGAGCATTCGCTGATCTAGCGCCCGTTCTACGAAATCAACCCATCACGTTTTGTGTACCGATCGAATTTCGTAGAGTGGGAGGTTAGAACAGCGAATGCTCTTTTAGTTTGAACGCACCTTAACACTGTCCAATTCTTCGAGGGCCTGATTTTTGATGTCCGAGCGCTAAAATCAATGAACTTGTTAGTTTACAGGGTCGATTTTTTTGACGACGCGATCTGAAGATCACCGTCAACACCATCGAGCTCAGTAAACCATCGAATATACAGGGTGGAAAGGGACGACGTTCCATCCCGCTACCGACCGAATCTACCAACCATTACGATCAACTTTCAGTATGGGACCAACATCGAAATATTGAAAAAAAAATTTACCCTTTCATACAAAGTGAGTGATTAGTTAGAGTTCAATAGTATGGAAAAGTCAATTTTCCATGTACGCTTTCGATGTTGGTCCCATAATGAAAGTTCATCGTAATGGTTAGTAGACTCGGTCGGTAGCGGGATGGAACGTCGTTCCTTTCCACCCTGTATATGACAACAAGACATTGAAACTTCGCTACTGACACGAATATTATGTGATAACCAAGGCTCGGAACCGGTTTTTTTCGAGAACCTCGAAATAGCCCAATATTTAAAATGTTTTATATTCTTTATGTAGTACTCAACATTTTATGAAATTACCAACGCTGTATTTTAAAATTACTCCATTAACAAAGAATTGATATACCGAAGAACAAAAAAGAACGAAATTCGAACCGTTCTTTTGTATGGAGTAAAAACCGGTATCTGAGCCCTGGTGATAACTGATAAAAACCAAATCTGTACCTCATATACCTTAAATGCGAGTAGAATAGGCCTTCTATACGCCAACCGTTGTGATAACCAAATTAAACGGACGCCCGAAGCCGACCGTTTAAACTTAATATTCAGCTTGCAAATAATGACATAAATATACCATTGGCTTGGCAATCCAGCGAGGAAATGCTGCCAGCGTCCTGGGTACCATGCCGCAGGGGTTTGTTTTAAAGGGTGTACCAATAAAATACTGTAAATTTCAAATAATAAAACCGGATTGATAAGGTGGAAGTACTAGTGCGCAACATGTCAACAGAGAATATTTATTTCTGCTCATATATAAATCTACATAAAGTATTGTCATGTGTTTTGGGAGCGGAGTTTGTTAGTTTTGTTAAATAGTATTCATTTTATAGGGTGACAATATCAAAATTTTGCAAATTTTCTTTGTCAACTCCATTGTATGAGTAAGCGTCAGGTGCTTTTGCTGGCAGTCCCAATAGATGGCACAACAGTACAAGTTTCAATGTCGCATACTGGGACATTGTAAATATTAACACTCAGTCCTAATAAACGTGAGGCTGTCTTAAAAATATGCAAATAATTTAGATATAAGCTAATTATTTGAAAGTTGGGATATGAAGCATTAAAGGTAAATACATTAATCATCGCTTAAATGCCCTAATAGATGTATTGTATGTAATAATTTTATCTTATCGATGGCAACTCAAGCTATAATGACGAGTATTGGTACAGCGTCGGGTACTAGTACTTCCACCTTATACAAGTAGCTTTAGTTAGCTTTTTCAGTTGAATTTGCCAGTTTTTTATCGGTACACCCCTTAGATTTTACTTTACATTTTATCTAGTTTTAGTTTGTTGTACTTTTAAAATGTTATTTTGTATATCACTGTAGTTTTCTTTAATAAATAGAATGTAATTCACGTAGAATCTAATAAAAAATTTAACAAACATGGCTGACTTTTCATAGCATTTGACGTCCTTGACACATATCGTGAAACACGTTCGCAGGTATATTCTTACGTTAATACTAATAAATATCAATAAAATATACCTTAATAAGTGGCAAAAAATATATATATAATTATAATACCTACATTTTACACTATTAGTATGATTCAGTTAAAGAAGAATAAAAACTATCCATAACTAACTATGAAAATTAAATAAAAGGAAATTACAAATAAAAAAATCTCTCCCAAATCGCTGCCAATGGGCATCCGTATTGGCAGTGATGTGGAACGTTTGTTGCTTAAAAAGTATGTGAACTGAAGGTTTAAGGTTTTAAAAAAAAAACTAAGTTTGTGTTCTAAAAGAGCATATTTTTTTAGATTCTTCTGAAAAATAGTAAACTTACTCTAACACTATTATTGTATTACTACGATAACTTTTATCGCGTTGTAATCTAAATAAGCCCTAATTATGTATGCTCAAGGCAAAAGTAGACAATTTCTGCTATTAGCTTGAATTATAAAATCATCAATGATACGAATCGATCGTTATAACACTATTTGGACTAAACCATTGCATGTGAGTTAAATAATGTTACGAACAGTTGTAGTTTTAGTTGCAGTCATATTTTGTAACATTTTTGATACTAATTGCGGTAATGTAAGTATCTGTGATGTTAGGTATTTTTTTACCTTGTATCTTAGTGCCTAGGCAAGTTGATGCTAGTTTGGCACCTAATTGAACAAACATCAATATGAGACCTCCAGGGATGGCAAGTCTGGCCAATACCTTGGAAAGCCCAAAGAGTGGTGGGCTGTAAAGATATACAGAGAAGGGAGAACGCAGACATCCTCATGAAAACCGTTCGGTGGAGTTTAATGGTGGGGCTCTGGAAACCTACACAAGGTTTCTACGCAATAAAGCACTTTGTAATCTTGTCAACTTTAGAAAAATTCGTCAAATATTCCTGTAAAATGGCGTTAACCCACTTACGCCGACCAGGTGTTATAACACCCATTTTTTATCTTTTTTTTTGGATAATTGTAGTGTTTTATTGACAGTTAATCACTTTATAGTAAATAATCCGGGGGTCACATTTTTCGGTTTCAGGCTTATCTGGGTAAATAAAACCCGAACTTAAATCCTATCAATAGAGCCATCATCATCATCATCATTTCAGCCATACGACGTCCAATTCTGAACATAGGCTTCTTTGGACCTCCTCATATACGGGTTGGAAGTGACCTGCATCCAGTGTCTTTCGGCGATCTTCATAAGGTCGTCTGTCCATCTTGTGGGTGGGCGCCCGATACTGCGTTTACCAAACCGTGGTCTCCACTCGAATATTTTTTGACCTTAATATAGTATAGTCCCTCTATCAAAAATCAAATGCGGCCACTATTCTTTAGTTTCTTAAATCAAATTCTGTAATAAGTACGAGTTCGCTAACGGTATTCTCTCGTGGTGGTCAAACGTGGAAAAAAATCTTTTTCACCCCTCTAACAAATTTGACGTCAAGATAAACGTGACATTTCAGGGAAAATACGAGGTGATTCCAGAAAAAGCAGTTGAATGCAGTAGACCTCATCCACCGTTTGGCAAAAAACGGTCCTGGATGTCCACATTCAATATCCGAAGACACAAGAACACAACGCTCCTCACAGGATATCATAGAGTGCTGAATGAAGTGCTATTTAACGACGTAAATTTGTGTTTGCAAAATGAGTAGAATTTATGAAGGGGCAGTTCTGTAGTCTCGTTCCATACTTATTTTATCTAGTGAAATGAAATATATTTATTATGCACAGATTTAGGTAATATTGAGATGAAAATAGATAGTAATATATATACATTTACGTACACATTGATGCAATCACTAAATCTACCTTACAGGCATGCATATTAACTTGACTTATAGCTAATTTGACTACGCAATAAAGCCTAATGAAAATGGAGGAGACATTATACTTTTGCCAATTTTTTATTGCTACCATTCGTCAGATTTTATGTCGACTTGTCGAGTCTTCGCGATTCATCCGGTACTTCTTTTCCGACGAAAATTATGGGAGTAAATTAACAAACCCTTTCAAAGATCCTGGCTGCCTTAAGCGTTTCTCATAAATAAAGCTACTTGTGTGCATGGCCTAACTTTGTAAATTAACTTAATTAAACATGATTAAACCAAGATAGAACATAACTTTATTAAACCAATGTAGTAGTGTCTATTTGTGTTTCTTGTTTCTTTAAATGTTGACGATCCTGCACCTAATTCTGTTTGACCCAATGGTTGACTGGTAGAGAATTCCATAACGCATTAAGTCCGCCATTTGTACTTTTTAGGGTTCCGTAGCCAAAATGGCAAAAACGGAACCCTTATAGATTCGTCATGTCCGTCTGTCCGTCTGTCCGTCTGTCACAGCCAATTTACTCGGAAACTATAAATGCTACGGTAACGAAATTTGGTAAGGATATGTGTTGTATGAACCGCTACAGGAATGTGATACTAAATTGTAAAAAAAACCATTGGGGCGGGGGCCCTCCATACATGTAACTGAGGGATAGAATTTTTTTTTTAGTTGTACATAAGCGTTGTGGGGTATTAATAGAAAGGTCTTTGAAAATGATATGAAGGTTTATACATCACATTTTTATTTAAGCAAATCGTTTTTCGAGATATCAGGTCTCAAAGTCTGAAAAATGTGTCCCCCCCCCCTCTATTTTTTAAACTACGCGATATAAAATTCTGAAAAAAATATATGTTATGCACAATAATAAACTCTATCAACGATTTTTGGTTTGATAAAATTATCTCCTATAGTTTTTGAGGTAGGTTAATTTAACTGTATTTTTTTAATAATAAATTGATAATGGTACGGAACCCTTTGCGCGCGAGTCCGACTCGCACTTGGCCGGTTTTTTTCATTAATTGTGCAATGAGGCTTAAATAAATTATTTTCTATTTAATAATCGACGCTCATTGTCTCTTTCAGGTGACTGCTGATACTTTTACTGTTCAAGTATCTGGCAAGGAACGGCGTTTGTTGAGCGTGGACAAGCAGAATTGTCGCAGTTGGTATGGCAAAATGTTTCTAGTTATGGGAAATTTTCAGTATTCCACGCAAGACTGCAGAGTGCAAAAAGTAAGTTACTGTACAAAGTAAGGTTATTGATTTGTGTATAAGAAAATGATCGTTGTTGAAATATTTTGGATAGGTGCTTGAAGAACACGTACCTAAATTTGGAGAACTGTATACATATTTCAAAACCACGTAGGTAGACTAGTCAATCACGTGAAAACTCACAACAACAAGGAATCAAAATACAAATAATTACTTCATTGATTTGTTACTTACAATGACGTAATAGATGGGTTTACCTTAGAAAAAATCAACTGCGAAAGAATCTTGTCGTCACGAATTTTCAAACCCGCATTCTCTGGATTACCGGTCCAACGCGCTTAAAATTACACCAGACGACTTCGTCAATCACAGCGAATTCGATTAAAGGTATTGCGAAACTAATCACCAGTGACATCTGTATTTAATGTTTCGAAGGTACTACAACCTTAAGCCACTCAAAGGCGTGTGCCTACCACAATCGTCCTCAAACTCCACAAGTCATCGTCTCGCTGAATTTGCTATAGAGGTCGCGGTTATCAAATCATGATTAGAAAACATCAATTTGTCTAATAAACTTATAATTAAAGAAATTGATATTGGTGTTAAATATTACTTTCCAAAACCCTTTGCTATCCTGTTATCTTGTTTTCAGGGAACCTTTGGCTTTAATGACGTGGATCTGAACAAAATCTTTCATAGCTACCCCACTTGGCGTTTCAACGGGAGGTTCATCCACCGACCACACCTGATCTTCAACGGAACCACTGTCTTCTGCATGGAAGTGTCTGTCTGGATTCGGGATATCAAATAAATAGTACCGTTAATAGTTACGAACTATTGCAGTAACTACTAAACAAATATCTCTGTCATAAAACTTTCAACACCCTCTTAATGTTTTTTAATTGGTACGAAAATATAACTTAGGTTTATATATGTCTATTTCTATAAAGTATTTGTGTAAGTTTGTGATTGTAGTAAGTACTTAAATAGTTTCATTTCATTTCCAGGTTTATTTTCTTTTTGTTAAGACCCACCTGATCTTTCTGTTTAGCCAATTGGTCCTCAATGCATTAAGTCCGCCATTTGTACCTATTTCTATTATACAATAAAGTAAAAAAATAGCAATAGAAATAAACACTAATATTACCAATTTTATTGTACTCTGCTGGTGCCGTGGCACCTACATTATTTCATTGGTGCTTTAGGCATTTGCCTTCGACATACCATACAACCAATGGAAGCAATTGTCCGAAGACCGGCCGATGTGGCGTCGCGTTGTCCATGATGGTCAATCAAAGCAAGACAAATCCTGGTTCACCTCACTAAAGGCGAAGCGAATGAGGTAGGCCTCCAACACTCGTCAACCTGGTGGAGCACACAAATATCTGTCGTATGTGTGGACGCGGGATCCTCTCCCGCATTGGGCTATACAGCCACGAACGCAAGTGTTGTTTGGATGCTGGTTAAAACATCTGACACCGATGGAAAGGCCTATTATTATTACTAGGCATAATAACAGAGATTGTTTAATCTTTTTAGCCTTTTATTCGTTTTCTGTTAAGCTCCGTCACAGAAACTCCTTAAAATATGTTTAGTGGTTTAACTAAGGCTTGTAAAAGCAGCTTTAAGTTTTTTGGCAGCTGCTACCTGATAATAATAAGCTGATGTAAGGCAGATTGACCATGGCCAACTGTAACTCCGAAGATGTCATAAGCTCCTTGAAGACCCTAAAATCTTAACTAGGGCCTAGATCTTAACATTAGCTCAACACTGGCTTTAGCCCGGCCTATACGTCATCAGACTATATTCCTCCACTGCTTGGACATTGGCCTCCCCTTAGCCTGTACATGTACGCATTAGGAGGTAAATTACCATAATCGCCACGCTAGGCAAGCTGGTCTGCGATCGGAGTGTGTACACTATGATGACGCTGCTGCCCGTCATCAATCTTGGATAAATAAAATGTTGAGTGACACTTTAATTCCCTTGTCGACTCTTATCACACCCACGGGAAGAGTTTAGGTGGTGTCTAATATATTCTTAATGCCGTCATCAGTCACCACACGGCTTTCAATTAGAATATAATTCTTATTCTCACCAAGGACACGTTAATGTATTTATTATGGTCATATTGATGTTGATTTCATTACGATGTAGCCAAAACAGTTAAGGCTTATCAAAGTAGGTACATCGATTAGTTGTAATGACAAGATCATCATAATTATATTTGCGACTGGAAATTATTTTCATTTCGTGTGAGCCACCTGAAGTATGCTTCGAAAAGGTTTAGTTTTACTTGGGATCATGTTTTATCAAATTTTTTATATTTATTGCAGCAATGTAAGTATTCGTGTGTGTAAGTAAACTAATGTTGTAAAAATACATTAATTCTATGCAGTGTGAAAGTAGGCACCAAATATGAAAACAAAATATACTTTTTTAATTATCACACACTGTGATGGCTCGACACTCCCTATTATTATGTGAACGGTTTGTTGAGAGAACTTGTCAGGCTAAATGCAAGAGAAGAGAAATAACATCCAACTTCCAATAGTGTAATAACCTGTCAGTTCTGTCACTAATGTATGCTAGTAAAATAGACAAAGAAACGATACAAGCAAAATTGTGTGAATAAAAGGGTAAGTTGGTTAATCTTTACAGATAAATAGTAACAAAACTGATCATCAAAATATATTTCAGGAAAAATTCGAGGTGGTTGTAGAAAGAGCAGACGACTGTCCTAACCCTCAGCCGCCATTTGGCCAAAAGCGGATCTGGCTGACAAATATGAATATACGCAGAAATAAGAACGCGACCTATCTCAGTGGACAACACAGGGTTTTGGCTGAAGTGCCTTTTATTAACGTAAATATCAACATCATCATCAGCCTATATTAGTCCGCAACTGGACAACAGTCTTTTTTTCTTAGTCTATGCGAGTGGAAGCATTAGGAGGAACATACCAATGCCCGGCTTGGTGATCGCAATAGTGTGTCTGCTATGATGATGCTGCTGCCTATCATCAATCTTCGATATACATGGTGCTCGCGAGCATTCCGAAAGATTTTAACTATGCATTCTAGACATCAAAATAAATAAAAAATATTATGAGACCTAATGTCAATTCGACCAAAAAAAAAATTTTTTTTGTTGCTTTTTTTTAGTCTTTTTGAATACTCTTTAATATTTCCAGTACTTTTTATCATAACAACAATTTGTTTAAATTATTTATTTCAATTGTTTTTTTAGGTACAGGTTTTTTCGTCAAGTCTATTCTTATTTTTTGATTGTCAGGCAAAAGGTGTGGTAATATTAGAACACATTGTAGTAGCATTGTAATCAAAAAGAAGTTTTATGACGAGTTACATCGAAAAACTTTTTTCGAAATAAGGTTAATTATCTCTGGAACCAAGCCGAATTCAGGAAATTTTATATGACATTAAATACTCTAAATATGCTAAGGAATTCAGCATTCAAATCTTTCGGAATGCTCACGAGCACCGTGTATGAATAGTCAGTGACCAATATTCTATACTACTAAGAAAATTAAACAATTAGTTACATTAAAAAGAGCGGAATACATTTGACTCTAATCTGTAGTAAAGTAATTTACTTTTACCATTCAGTTTCCAACTTGGACCTTCTTATCTTATCTTGTTGTTGTTAGATTGTGTAACAGTCAAGCTCTCGTCTCGTGACACTTAAACAGCTTAAACTGTACTATAATATTATGATTCGAACTACGAGATAGTGACGCTTCTGAATCAAGGGGTTCTACATACATATAAAAATAAAAATGCAAGACCTTAAGATAAATGAAGGGTCTACGGAAAAAACAAAGCTTAAAAAATCAAACTCTTCAAATGTTGTATTCTCTTCTTCTTGCAGCGCAGTCACTTGGTAGATCTGCTTAAATGTAATTACCATTTCAGTTCACCATAGATGATTTAACAGTAGAATCTGGAAAGGAACGACGTTTAATGGGTGTTGAAAAACAGACCTGCCGCAGTTGGTACGGAAAAGTGATTTTGTTTTTAGGAAACTTACAGTATTCCAAAAAAGACTGTCGAATTCAAAGGGTAAGTCAAAATTAACGTAAATCAATGATTGAAATGAAAAATATCGTTAATAAATAAAAATATCTTTACCTAGAGGTTTAATAAATAAATAACTGAGGTAAGACAAGGTTTCTGACAAAAAGTAACTAACGGGTGGATACTTACTACGTAGGTACAGAAGTTAGGTTTAATAAAGTCGATGTTTGACTATTTGTTAGTAATGCCCTATCCTCGAAAGTTATCAGCTTTGAGATGATGATCTTCTACCACCTGCACTATACACAATCATATACACAAACCTGATCTTATCCAAAGTAAGGTAATATCCATTGAATTGGAAGTTGGTTGGTGGGAAGAAAAGGATTAATTAAATACGTAAACTCTTCCCACGGATTTCGTAAGAGCCGACTAAGGGTTTGAAATGTCACTGATCATTCTTTAATAGCTATTTATTTGATGATGGGCAGCAGCGTCATCATAGTGGATACATGAATGCCATAGCTAATCCGTTTGCTCAGGCGATTATAGGCATTTGCCTCTTAATGCATCCATGCGCCTATGCTAAGGAGACGCCGTTATCCAGGAATGAACTAATATAGGCAGATGATGTGTAAATACTCAAATCGCTGATGTAAATGTGTTATTTAATTCCAGGGCATTTATAGTTTCAATGATTTGGACATCAACAAGCTCTTTCACAGCTATCCCACGTGGCATGCCACAGGGAGATTCACCTACAGACCCCGTCTTGTCTACAATGGTACTACCATTCTCTGCAAAGAGCTGACATTCTGGATTCATGACATCAAGTAAATCGTTCAACCTTGTGGCCGAGCCTAACATCATCACACAGAAAAACTATCTTCGCAGAGTCGGTCACGTAACACGTTGTATGAACGGAAGAAGATTGGGGAACTAACGTGCATATGGCCTGTCCACTAGGTTGTCTGTCGGGTGATCCATGTATCACTGGGGACGACGTTATCATTACAAATGCGTTCAATAAATGTAATGAGAAAGTACTAGTTTTGTTTTTTGACAATACCTAAATTCTTAGACTAAATTTAGGTCCCTGCCAAAAACCCGATCATGTTAATTTTTTATTTTATTTTAAATGTTTACTCCAGGTGACTTTCTATTGCAAACTGCCAATTTTGTCCATTTCGATATCGGGAGTCTATTCTACAGTCGTTAATTCTCAAGTAAGGTACACCCGGCTAAGATCGGATCTAATGTAAGATCGGGTAATCGCAATAACTACTAAAATAGTAGAATTTTTTCCTCACTGGCAATATTATGCATGACGCCATTTCACCCCGCCGCTGTCTCTAGTATGCAGCAACCGCTCAGCCGTTTAATAGGAAGCTATGCACCTTCTTCTCCTTTATTTAAAATTCTGAGCTATTCGGTTGAGCGGCATCAAATAAATTTATATTGAAAGCTTGGTTTCTTTTTTATCACGTACATCACACATCTACAGGTAAAAATTAACGAGAATAAATTTACGTTTTTTTTTGTGACATCCTTTCAACTCACCGAAAAATAATCCGATCTTACCCGAGTGTACCTTATAATTGGTCTAATGTCAATAGTTTTGAAAAATTTAAATAAAATAAGTCCTGTAATATACAAGTCAGAAAATTCTCTCAGGAAATCACTATTTGTAATGTTTAATCACCTTTTGTGATGTGGGAATGAATAAAGTGCTTATCTATCTATCTATCTCTCCAACGTAAGGATTTTGTGCTATTAGGTTATTTTCTTAAGACAATGCTTTTGGGCTTGTCCATTAATCACGTCATACGATTTTGGCCTATTTTAGACCCCCCCATCCCCCATAAATATCACCAAATATAAACATATTTGGTGATATTTCAGGACCAATAGCCATATTTTTTAATTTATCGTAGGTATACTTTAGTCATTTTGATCGTAATTGAAGCATCGAGCATCTAAAAGTATTAGTACTATTTGCATTTATTGTTCGTAATTCAGGAAAAACATTAAAAATCATTTTATTTCGCATCAGTAGGTACCTACGTATCGCGATTTTGACAGAAATCATGAAAAACAAACAATTAGCAGTGACGTATAATAATACGTTCGTTTTTGATTGGAAAATAATAGTTTTAGCAACAATATTTTCTAGTTTTTGGTACAACATTGTGCTCGAATATGTATAGATATTAGAATAACCTATAAATTAAGTAATTTAACAAATGTACTGGAAATATACTATATTTTATATTTATCGCAATAAATCCAAAAATACAGTGTTTCTGTGAGGATGTTTCGAAGTGTTCTAGTGATTATAATTGCAATCATTGCATTTAGTTTAATTTCAGATACTAATAGCTATGTAAGTATCTCTGCTCTATAAAAAAATATTCACTAAAACCTGAAATGAATTAGAAGTACATGTTTCAATACACGAGTGAACATAGAATGTAAGGTCGTAAAGTTCAGTTGAATTACATAATTACTTTGAACATTAATAATGGGTTATACAGTTTCGTCGAATTAAACAAATAGATCGTATTTCCTGAGGTCAATTATTAGCTCATATTTTAAAAACAAACCGGTCTTAATCGCGTATTCCTGCGTTTAATTATACGTTACGTTTAATTATATTATTTATTGGGCATGAGTCATGCCCGAAACGTCAGGATATACCTAATTAATTTAAGACGTCAGGATATAATTAAACGTAAGTTTACGCGATTAAGACCCCTTTGTCTTTAAAATATGAGTGATAATCGTGACCAATTATTACTATCGGTTTCCGTTTAATTACCAAAATGATGTAATTTCCAAATATATACACCGTGTTTTTATTGATTTCCGCTAAATTGGACAGGTTTCTTGGGACATTAATAGAAGTTGCCTGGTATATCGACTTTTGTTAATTTCGTCATTTTTTTTTTGTTTTCATACATAATAATTGTAATGGCAGGTGTGAGAGAACCTGAAGAATAAGTCAAAGTCAAAGTCAAACTATTCTTTATTCATGTAAGCTTATTAATAAGCACTTTCGAATCGTCTGACATTATCTCTTGATAATGTCAGACGATTCGAAAGTGACAGTGAAAGTTTGAACCAGTAGTAGATTTTTTTTCTCTCTCTTGAGAGAAAAAAAATCTACTACTGGTTCAAACCCTACGCCGTTCCTGAGAAGAGCCAGTAAGAAACTCAAGTGGACTTATTTTTTCAAAACAGTATAATAATACATCTTATTAAAATAACATGCATTAAAGAATGTATTACATAAAAAATAAGATTATTATAGACATTTTTATAAAAGACAAATAAATAAAGGATCATAATATTAAACAGAAATAATTATTATTGTACAAGTTCACAACATTATTAAGTATCTATATCTATACTACTAGAGATGTAAAGTTCCTCTAGTTGTCAGAATAAAGAGATATTAAGATTTAGAGATGTAAAAGGTCTCTAATCATCATGATTTTAACAATAATAATAAAATAGAAAATTAACAATTTAGTGACAATACAAAGCAACTTTTCTTATTATTTAAAAGACAACAGCCAATACCTATTTAAATATCACATCACAGTAAAATAAACTCAAATATTAAATTAAACTAGAGACGTATATTCTCTAATGTCAATAATACATAATTTTAGAGATGTAAAGTGTCCCCAATGTCAGTTAATAAATAATAATAATAATGATTTGGAGGTGTAAATAATCTCCAAATGTCAATAAAAAGTAAATAAAAAGGTATATGAAACAAATGTTTCATGTCAGAAGACAGTAAGTTCTCGGGCGACTGCCGGCTGCTGACGGCACATGTCAAAATAAGTAACATTAGGATGTAATAAAGGTTGCAATACACTTGTTCAGTCATTAAACTTATTTTTTTAATAACTCAATAACAGTGAGAGTTAAGACACAAGTTTCTTAGAGAAATTTTTTATTTTTGATCTAAATAAGCTTCCCCTTAATTTAACGGAAATCAATAAAAACACGGTGTGTAAGGCTCATTTCTAAACTGTCAACTATATTATTATATACTCGAGTATGTTTATGAACATTGGGGCTGTTTTTCCTCAGGGAAAATACGACGTGACTGTAGAAAACGCGACAGAATGTAGCAGACCTCACCCGCCGTTCGCGGAAAAGAGAGTTTGGATAACCGTCTTCAACTTACACAACCAGAAAAACAAGATGTACCTCAGTGGGGAGAATAGGGTGCTAGCTGACGTGCCTTTTAATAACGTAATAATACACACAATGTTTTTCATCACACCTGTTTCCGCCGAAGGCCGCCGTGGGTTCTTGAAATGATACTCCCAAAATCTCCCAATACGCTTACTATTTAAGTATTGTATTCAAATTAAATACTGCAACATTCACTTAGTCGGACATAGGTAAGTAGGTATATGAATGCGTGAATGCGCGCGCGCGCGTTGAGTATCGCCATGAGGGTCGGTTGCGGACGCCGCGCTAGTGCGACGTAATGTTGTATGAAAATCCTTGATTGCCCTAGGGCGCATTGGCGCACTTACCGAATAGGTGTGATGAAAATAACATGAATACCCTTAGGGCTTCCTCAAAATCTCCGGATATCACATCATCGTCACATTATCAGCGTATATTAGTCCACTGTTGGACAACGGCATCTCCTTAGGCTATGCGTATGGACGCATTAGGCACTGGTCTCCGGGCAAAGCTATGAACTATCGGCTATAAACACGAACAAAAGATACGTACTCCCGTATAAATAAAAGAGACACGGCGATACTCGCCCGGCGGTGATGGCTGATAGCTGGGTGAGTATCGCCGTGTCTCTTTTATTTATACGGGAGTGCGTATCTTTTGTTCGTGTTTATAGCCGACAGTTCATAGCTTAGTAGCTCGCGGTGAGACCAGTGCCTTAGGAGGCAAATGCCCATAATCGCCACGCTGGGCAAGCGGGTTTTTGATTGGAAATTGTATTTTCTTATTCTTATCATCATGATGCTGCTGCCCATCATCAATCTTCGATAAATAAATGGTCAGTGACGCTTCAATCCCTGAGTCGACTCTTACGCCATCGACGGGAAGAGTTGGCGTAGGTAGTGACAAATGTATTCTTACTTCCGTCACCACACAGCGTAATAAGTATATTCTATAATATTAATATTTTATGTTATTTTCCCCTTCCAGTTCACTTTTTCCAACCTTAGAGTCGATGCTTCTGGACACACGCATAGTTTGATACAGATGGATCAGCATAATTGCCGTAGTTGGTTTGGAAAAATATTCCTGTTTATGGGAAATTTACGGTATTCTAAACGAGATTGTCGGGTGCAAAGGGTAAGTAATTAAGAAATGTTACCTGTCGTGAATCTTTCACTTAATGGTCTCATCGGAAGATCAGCGCTGGCTCACGCCAGCAATATGCTGAGATGAGACCATTTCGTGGCACCTTTTCTTTTTCTTTATATTGTCATCTATTTTGTCCTTGTGTGTATGTAATGTGTGTCATGAATAAATTATTTTCTATTTCTATAAATGTAGGTTAAATTGATAGTAACTGGCCACTTTCCAGTAACTGGTTACCTTATACACGGTGCCCATGAGGAAGGGGAAAAAAATCAACAGCGGATTTCTGACCAAATTTGAAGTTAAAAATGTCATATGAAGTTTTCTGGATTGAGTCTATTTTAAGAAAAAAATATATTTTTTCCTAAAACCGTTTTAGCCCGTTACGCTATGATAAACGCATTTTAGGAAACGATTTTGTTACCATGTTGTCTTAGTCCTGTCACACTTAATTGACAGACATCAAATGAACAAACAAAATCTTTAATTACCTAGCAAATAATAAAAAAACTTTTAAAGTGCATTTTTCGCGATAGTTTCATTAATAAAATCCTTTTTTGTGTATTGAAGCATTCAAAACATCAAAAAAAAAACAAAAAAAAAAAATTTTTTTTTTGCAGATTTGACCAAAACTCACTTAACATTTTTTCCTTCTTTTAGTCTCAGGAATATGCTGTTGAAATTTTTCCCTTTCCTCACGGGCACCTTGTATAATAAAACGTCGGGCCATCCTCAGTGTAGGGTTTCGTAGTTATTCATAAACTATTGGGCTGATTATGTTCGAAAAATTGTTTATTAAAGTATTCTATAAGCCCACTATTCACGATTTTTTTCATATTTTTTGGACCTACGGATCAAAAGTTAGAGGGGGGACACAATTTTTCTTTCTTCTGGAGCGATTATCTCCAAAAATATTGACTTTAGAAAAAAACTTTTGTTCAAGACCCTTATTCTTTTTAAGAGACCTATTCAATGACACCCCACACTATAGGATTACAGCAAATAAAAAAAAACATTCCCATTTCACCAGTTGGGGAAGTACTCGAAAAAAAAGTCTAGTTTTTATTGTACCGCTTTGTTGGCATGATTAATATGTACACTTGTACCAAATTGCAGATTTCTAGTATTAACGGCCACTGAGCTATGCTGCGGACAAACGTACAGACGGACGAAATAATAACGGTTCCGTGTTTGCCATTTTGGCTACGGAACCCTAAAAATACCGATCGAGTTGAAATTCCTGAAGATATCGACACTGGAAATTTCAAATGTCGTAAGGGACAAAGGTCCACTTTTCAGGAGAGCCAAAAAACAAAAACCAAAATTTAAAAAAATTGTAACTTGTTACATATTCATCCGAATTAGATGGTTCTTATATACATAACTACAAAAAAGCTTTATCTTCATTAAACAATTAGGTATATATTTGTAAACTCAATAGTTTCAGAGTTAGTGTCCCTTACGCCAGAAATTTACTAGACATATGTCCCTTACGCCCCCAAAAATTTCTAGTATTTTTATGGAAATCTGTTACGACAAAATCGAAAACACTACCTCTTTGTCGTAACTGTCAAATAACATGCCACATTACAACTATTTTATGTTGTAAAGTCATTCTAGTTTCCAGATTAATTGAAGTAAGTAGCGTAAAAATGCAAGAAAATATAAAGTTGTGTACTTACAATTGTATTATTTTCATAGACGGAGATCAATTTCACGTGTAATTTATTATATTTTAGATAACCCGTTGCAAATTATAGGAAATAAAACCAAACATGTTAGGTATGTATATATTTTAGTCAGCTTACTGTTGTGAAAAGAAGAAAACATATATCTAAAAATTGCTTTGAGAGCAACCTGAGCCCGAAACAAAAACATTTATTAAGAAAAAAAATCTGGATAAGTAATCTAACTGCCTCCGCGAAGATCTATGACCCTTTTTGATGATACTCGTGCTATTCAGACGTACGGTCAAAGGAACTATCGAATTAGGGAACGAACCACTGACTGAAAACCTACATTTGTAGCCCAAAAAATGGTTAAGGAGCGCTGAGTTAGTGCAAGCCATTCAAATCGACTGGAAATTATGAAGTGTTTCCTACATTATCAAAACGAAATCAAGGCGTCCTCCTTCCGCACCTGGCAAAATATTTCGGGCAAGCATTGCATTGGGGTTTATACTGAGAAAATGGACTAGTGTCAAGGTACGCTTTATACCAAAAAGCAAGAAAAACGAGTATAGATAATACTCGTTCTAAGTCCTTCAAACCTATTACTCGTAGTCTAAAATCTCTATTTCTTTCACTATTTGGTGGCAAGATCGCTAAGTCTAAATCAACATGTTTACCAAAAACTACCTCACTTGACCTAGTCACAAGGTCCATAAAAGTAAGTAAGTTAGTAAGTAATTCTTTAGTGCACTAGTAAGGAAATAACAGAAAGAAACAAAATAAAAATAAGCTAAGCACACAAGCGGCGGTAAAGTCTAGAGAATAAGCAAACAGGTCGGTGTGTATTTCTTGATGTCGAAGGTGCTTTCGATAATAAACTCACAGAAACCATTCTTAATGAAATTAACTCAAAGGGATGAAACCACGACTATAATATATAGGTCCGAAGAGTGCTCTCTAACAGAATAGCTACTCCAACCCTCAAGATACAAATGGACCAACGACCAGAATGATTGTCGAAAATGGCATCACAGGTACAAGTGGGTGAGAGGCCTCTCACCAGACCTTGGGCCAGAAAATGGCCTTCATGTTCTAGACAGAAGTCAATATTATGATGATTTCCGCGCGTCAATATTATATTACGTGTGGAAATTAATTTGGCCCGAAACCTAAAATCCAATATTATCTACAGCAACTCAAACAGTCAAGCTGCGATGCTCTCACTAGAATCCCTCAAGGACAACTCTAGTCCAGTGCTGCAAGAATAAATTAAACGCCCTTGACTTTAATGAAGTTACACTTAGATGGGTATTAGGATATTCCAATATTGTTGGAAACGAAACAGCAGATGAGTTTACCGGAAAGAACGGCAACATACGCATTGTCAGCCCAGAGCCTTTCTATGGAATCACCAAACCGGAGCCATATTCTCTGCTGAACAAACTAGATATGATAAGAAAAGAGCAATCGCACAGCTGAAGTCCATCAAAGTAACTCTCACTCGTAAGCTCTTATCCAAGGGCTCAATAACAGAAAACAATAAAGAGCTACTTGAGCTCAAAAGTAACAAAGCCTGTGAAGAATCGAGAATCCTAACTATTAACATATGTAAAACAATCATGGGTAAGAAACAAGATGCAATATGTAGCTACTGCCAAAAATCAGAGCAAACTACTGTTCAACGTTGCAACATATTGATTTAAACTATCAATTAATCTACTATGGACCTCCTCCTCCTCTGTTTTTGCAGACCACAAATGCATAAAAGAAGTATTCACCTAGGCAGACCTTATGATGTACACAAAATTGCAGCCTTCAGAATCAGTAATGACTTATAAAAAAGGCTGCGACAAAATATCATAACTGCTCGGCGCGGCGGATATTAGACCAAAACAACAATAATAAAGATGATAATAATGGCAGATGTCCGGACCTTACTACTATAGCCCTATCTCTGACCCATGCAGTGATCATAGCTCATTACACTTTTCAATAGCCTGCTGAGACTGGTTCACGGTTCACGTGTACTACAGAGTAAATTTCTCGAATTGGCAAAAGACAGCTAATTGTAAATAAGCCCATGATTCCCAGGGAGATAATAATAAGATTGGGGCAGCTTGTGGCGAGCTGTCCGGCAATAGCGACATCGTCTCAGGCATGTTTTCGTCGATCGGAGTAGAATCCAAGAAGAACTGTAGGACTCGGCTTGCCTTGATTGGCCGTTGGCCGTTCAGAGAGGAATCGTTAGAGCGATGTATATGCTCCAGGGGTGGAAGTGGAAATGTGCGTGAGTCGCTGATCGATGCAGTATCTATGTGGTAGTAAAAATACTGCTCTGCCCTCACCCCTCTTCCTAAGACGCCCCGGGTCAAGTCGCGCCGGCACTGTCGCAAGTGCTATAAAAAACTAAACAAAATGTTATAACGTACACAAAAAAATTTCAAGATTTTTAATATCATCTTTTTTGAGGCGTAACTCTCATTCATGTACCGTATTTAATGTAGTAACGTATACTTTATAAAATTAAAAGGTGAGTTACGACATCAAACTTTAAAATTATTTTGATTTATATGTACATACGACTCAGTTTATTAAGAGAATAGAGCCATACTATCTTCGAAATTGTGTTGTAACGCACAAAAGCCTAAAATATTTGTCCCTTACGCCATTGTGAATTCAAAGTTTCGTATTTATTTCATCAAATAGAATGTCGTAAAGGCACCTTCTTTTGCTGTAGTAACTAACAACATAGGGATTTATGAATAAGAAGGACATACTTCGTTGAAAATGGACACGTTATCCCTTCAACTTAAAAATTTGACCCATACAACATTTTTTTTAAAGCAATATGAAGTTACGACAAAATTAATTCACTTCATAACTTCTTTATTTGAAGCGATATCAAAATGTTAATTATACAGATCGATAGAGATTTTTTTTCTGAGTTCTATGCAATTCAAAGTGTACTTACGACAAAATGTCCCTTACGACATTTGAAATTTCCAGTGTCGATATTGTACTTAACTGTCGTTACAAAGCTCACTGCAATTAATGTTTTTTTTTTTTATTTCACGCTAATTACTGTCCCTAAAAGCGAAAATGCCAAAAGGCACCCTAGTGGCGTACAGCAAATAAAACAATCATCTCCACTTCACCAATTGCACGAGCGCCGGTCATGAGCACTCACTGAATGTGACTTGCAAAACCGAATTTGCTTTTAAAGTTTATGTTACAGGGCGCACAGTGCAACTCACCTTTGTTGTTTTATGTGTAGGTATAGGAAGGCAATGTAGGTTAGTAAAAAAACGTCTCAACAGAAAAACCCGTCCGAAGTTTTTCTGTTGAGACGTTTTTTTAATTTTTTATAATATAAAGGTGGCCAGTTACTAGCAATTTACTCTATCTGTTGCTAAATACGTTATTTTTCTAGGAAAAATGCGAATTTCATGGCTATCATAGGCATTCTGTTAACATAAATAAATAAAGCGTTTTGAGAATATTCCTATTCGACGGAAATACTCTTATAAAATGAATTCCCCAATATTTGACAACTTTGAAATCAAACCTTGCATTAGCTAAAAAAAAATGTCGCTTTGTTAAAGTGAGAATTTCAGTAGGTACACGAATCGATGATAGTACTAATTTTTCGCTTAAAATATTTTGCCGATTTTTTCAAAGCTAAATTAAATGTTGCATCTTTAAGGATATCAAATGTTCTCAAGCTCTGTTTTAACTTCTTCGTGATCTCTATTTCTAGGGTACCTTCGGATTTAATTGCGTGGACATGAACGAGATCTTCCACAGATACCCCACCTGGCACATGACGGGGAGGTTCATCGTTCGATCCATGCTGGTCCATAATGGAAGCACCGTTTTCTGCTCAGAGATTACAGTCTGCATTCGTGATAGCAAATAAAGTACCTACTCGGAAAAGGTACCCAAAATTCGAAGCATTAGTACGGCGTCTATCCTTTTTATCCGTTAATGTATCCAACCTTGTTCGTGTTGGGAATGGTTGGATACAATAAACTAGAAGTTAGGAGAGAGCTGGCTCTAGCCTCATATATATTTAGGTTGCTACGAGGCAAGTTGTGTGACCCTGGAATTTTGATGGAGGTGCGGTTGAATGTGCCGGACCGGTACGTGTGGTGACGGCGACGACCGAGCCTGCTGGCCGAGCCGCACGTGAGGATGCAGCAGTGTTATTCACTAAGGAAACCGCCTTGCTAACAGCGCTGTGTCAGCGCTGCGGCAGCGTCGAGCCTACAAATGGTACTCACTAATGCACTTTAAACGACACTAGCGCTCGGCGACGAATGGAGCGTGAGCTGGAACTACACTGCGTCGAGAGTTACAGCCGACAGTTCGACGACGAGCTGTTCTACGTTAGGGAATACCGTTTTTCGCAGCGCTGCGCTCTAGGTCGAAGTGAAAGCTCGTCGTTGAGCTTGTTGACGAACGCAGCGTCGAATGTGTGAATAAGAGAATAGCATAGCTGCTCCTTCGTCAAGCACCTTTCACGCGTGCGCTGCGTACTCTCAATCGAGTAGCGATCAATATAGATTTATTTCTCTGTTCCCAGTAGGCTTAGCACATGATTGGTGCGACAGTATGTCGTCGCGAGATAGATGTCCCGTCCTTCACTAGCTGTATTAACAAAAGAGGGACGGATAGAGTATCTCGCGGCGAACTCTCGCGCCAATCATGTGCTAAGCAGACAGATCGAATTCACAAGGGTCACGTTATATGTTTTGTGTTATGGTAATTCCTAAATACCTTTAGTATGTTACGGAAATGATGGATTATGTTTTTGAATGTCTTTTGTGTAATCTCTCTCATTGTTATTAGTTAAGTTTAAGTTAAGATTAGTTAAGTCAAAATCCGCGCTGTCGAATTAGGTTAGCCTGTAACAATGACATTAAATAATGAATGGACGCACAGAGCCAAACAAAAAAACCAAGAAAAGTGGCACTAAAAGTCATTTCTATCCTGTTTCAGTTGAAGCTAATAACGCTCACTTACAATAAACTATAATAAAAAAAAACTCAAAGAATAAAAAACTTAGTGAAGTATTCTATAAGCCCACTATTCACGATTTTTTTCATATTTTTTGACCTACGGATCAAAAGTTAGAGGGGGACACACATTTTTTTTTCTTCTGGAGCGATTTTCTCCGAAAATATTGACTTTAGAAAAAAACTTTTGTTCAAGACCCTTATTCTTTTTAAGAGACCTATTCAATGATACCCCACACTATAGTATTACAGCAAATAAAACAATCATCTCCTCTTCACCAATTGCACGAGCGCCGGTCATGAGCACTCACTGAATGTGACTTTTAACACCGAATTTGCTTTTAAAGTTTCTGTTACAGGGCGCACAGTGCAACTCACCTTTGTTGTTTTATGTGTAGGTATAGGAAGGCTTTGGACAGGTTTTTCTGTTGAGACGTTTTTTAAATTCTTATTTAAAGGTGCCCAGTTACTAGCAATTTACTCTATCTGTTGCTAAATACGTTATTTTTCTAGAACAGACACACATTCTAGAAAAAATGCGAATTTCATAGCTATCATAGGCATTCTGTTAACATAAATAAATAAAGCGTTTTGAGAATATTCCTATTCGACGGAAATACTCTTATAAAATGAATTCCCCAACATTTGACTTTTGAAATCAAACCTTGCATTAGCTAAAAAAAAATTGTCGCGTTGTTAAAGTGACAATTTCAGTAGGTACACGAATCGATGATGCTACTAATTTTTCGCTTAAAATCTTTTGCCGATTTTTTCAAAGCTAAATTAAATGTTGCATTTTTAAAGATATCAAATACCAATAACCCGAAAAGATTTTCTCAAGCTCTGTTTTCACTTCTTCGTGATGTCTATTTCTAGGGTACCTTCGGATTTAATTGCGTGGATTTGAACGAGGTCTTCCACGGATACCCCACCTGGCACATGACGGGGAGGTTCATCGTTCGATCCATACTGGTCCATAATGGAAGCACCGTCTTCTGCTCAGAGATTACAGTCTGCATTCGTGATAGCAAATAAAGTTCTCGGGAAAGATACCCAAAGTTCGAAACATTAGTACGGCGTCTATCCTTTTTATCCGTTAATGTCTAACCTTGTTCGTGTTGGGAATGGTTGGATACAATAAAATAAAAGTTAAGGAGAGAGCTGGCTCTAGCCTCATATATATTTAGGTTGCTGCGAGGCAAGTTGTGTAACCCTGGAATTTTGACGGAGGTGCGGTTGAATGTGCCTGACCGGTACGTGTGGCGACGGCGACGACCGAGCCTGCTGGCCGAACCGCACGCGAGGATGCAACAGTGTTATTCACAAAGGAAACCACCTTGCTAACAGCGCTGTATCAGCGCTGCGGCAGCGTCGAGCCTAAAAATGGACTAATGCACTTTAAACGACACTAGCGCTCGGCGACGAATGGAGCGTGAGCTGGAACTACACTGCGTCGAGAGTTACCGCCTACAGTTCAACGACGAGCTGTTCTACGTTAGTGAATACCGTTTTTCGCAGCGCAGCGCTCTAAACCGCCCTCGAAGTGAAGGCTGTCTCGTCGTCGAGCTCGTTGACGAACGCAGCGTCGAATGTGTCAATAAGAGAATAGCATAGCTGCTCCTTCGTCAAGCACCTTTCACGCGTGCGCTGCGCACCCTCAATCGAGTAGCGATCGATATAGATTTAGTTCTCTGTTCCCAGCAGGCTTAGCACATGATTGGTGCGACAGTATGTCGTCGCGAGATAGATGTCCCGTCCTTCACTAGCTGTATTAACAAAAGAGGAACGGTTAGACTATCTCGCGGCGAGATACTGTCGCGCCAATCATGTGCTAAGCAGGATCGAATTCACAAGGCTCACGTTATATGTTTTGTGTTATGGTAATTCCTAAATACCTTTAGTATGTTACGGAAATGATGGTTTATGTTTTTGAGTGTCTTTTGTGTACTCTCTCTCATTGTTTTTAGTTAAGTTTAAGTTAAGATTAGTTATGTCAAAATCCGCGCTGTCGAATTAGGTTAGCCTGTAACAATGACATTAAATAATAAATGGACGCACAGAGCCAAACAAAAAACCAAGAAAAGTGGCACTAAAAGTCATTTCTATCCTGTTTCCGTTGAAGCTAATAACGCTCACTTACAATAAACTATAATAAAAAAAAACTCAAAGAATAAAAAACTTTGTGAAGTGAGCAATAAGTGTCAAATTTGCGAACAACACCGCAAAATAGTAGAAACTTTTTATGTTTAAGGAATAATGATGCTATACCGTAAGGTGACCAAATGTCAACTGTCAGAACTGAATAGCGGAGCAAAAGGACCGCAATATTTACTTCGGCAGCCCATTTTTTGGGGCCATTTTTTTGAGCTATTTGGGGATCCACTCATATATTCTAAATCAATTGCCTGTAAGGATAGTTGTGTGTAAGAATATAAATAAAGGAAAATGCGGATATCGGATTTTTTTCCACTCCAACAGTCGCCTGAGGGTCTCCACAAACCGATCGACGCTTTCGCATTTTTAAGGAAAAACGTCTTATCACTGTCGTTCGGCGGCGTCCGAGTTTTTCTTTTTCGCTCTTATAGCGTAGTAATAAAGCATTTCATAAATGGATGACGAAATCACGTCGAGAGATTTGGGGAGATCTTAATGGTGCGGCTTCACTGATGCGGAGCGGCCAATGAGACCGTATCAGTGTTTTGAATATGAAGAATGTAATTGGTCAATTTAGCACAACCCCGCTCTGCTCCGTTAATGGAGCCACACCCTAAAACTCAATGTAGTGGCTAAGATGTAAGTAAAGTATTTGTATGCTCTGCTTAAATACAGTTAGTAAATCAGTTTTTCTCCCAAGCTTCTCAAGTCGCGACTCGCGACACCCAAAATAATTAAATATTTACATATAAAAGAATAGCACCTTATGAACCTGAACATAGAATGTTGAAAATTACGAATGTTTACGAATGTATTAGATTTTTTTTAGGGGGCCATCCATACATGTAACTGAGGGATAGAAACATTTTTTTAGTTGTATATAAGCGTGTGGGGTATTAATAGAAAGGTATTTGAAAATGATATGAAGGTTTGTAAATCTCATTTTTATTTAAGCAAATCGTTTTCGAGATATCAGCTCTCAAAGTCTGAAAAATGTTCCCCCCCTCTTTTTTTTAAACTAAGCGATTTAAAATTCTAATAAAAATATATGTTATGCACATTAATAAACTCTATCAACGATTTTTGGTTTGATTAAATTATCTCCTATAGTTTTTGAGGTAGGTTGATTTAACTGTATTGCGGAACCCTTTGCGCGCGAGTCCGACTCGCACTTGGCCGGTTTTTTTAAATAAAATCAAAACCCATAGTTGAATAAAATATTTATTTCAATTCATGAACCCTAGATTTAAGGTCTAAGCAGAAGAGTGTGGTTTTGTTAGAGACCAGATTCACATGATAACGGAATCTCCCAGTGGCATGCCAGTTTGGGATGCTGTGGAGTGCCTTATCGATGTCTACGTCATTGTATCCGAAAATACCCTGAAAAAGATAAGGATGCTTAGCCAAGTTGCCAGTCGCTAGCGCTTAATCATCAGTCGTAAACGAAAGGCAGCTAGCTGTCATTATCGCACTAATATGAAAGAGTGACAGAGAGGGAAAATTACGATACGCTACTAAGCGCTAGCGATTGCAAACTTGGCTAAGCACCAAGGTCACATTTTGCATTAATAAACGTATTTCGAGCTGAGGTCTCAAAAAGCCTAGTGTGCTTGGTTCTCCAGTTACTACGCGGTGACAATTTGTAAACAGTTGCTATACTGCCGGGTATACTCCATCAGAAATCAGAAGTCAGAATTTTTATTTGTCAGAATACAGTTATAAAAGATTTTATAAAATAAAGCGTCCTTGTATTCAACATGCATGCATGTGTACAAATAGTTGATTAATTATTATAGGAAAAGTATTGATACGAGGGCTGCCTTTTAAGTCGTGTCGTTTGCCAACCTCCCGCGATTTAAAAAAAAATAAACATAATTATGGCATTTTCATCCTTTTGAATTTAGAACTCGAAAACAAAAAAATGTTTTCAAATTGGTCGAATAGTTTTATTACAGCGTCTATTTAAAGGTGACAAGTCGGTTGTAAAAATGGAAATAACTAAGGAAAATTTGCATGCGATTATTTTCTACAACTTTAAAAGGGGATTATCGCGACTTCAGTGTTTTGAGGAGATCACTTCTGTGTTTAGTGATGCAGCACCCTGTCTTAGGACTGTAGAACGCTGGTATTTACAATTTCAACGTGGGCAGTCTAGCCTCAGAGACAAGCTCCGTAAAGGTCGTCCAAAAACCGCCATGACGCAAGAGAATATCGAAGCCGTGCGGCAGCTAGTACTCGAAGATCGTCATGTGACCTACCGTGAAATAGAGGCGTCCGTGGGCATTTCAGGGACCACTATCCAAAAAATCCTGCACGAAGAACTTGGCGTTAGAAAGTTGATCGATTTCACGTTGATTGATTGAAAACATGTTTATGATATGTTTAGTGGTGACGAGTCTTGGGTATATGCTTACGATCCAGATTCTAAACAGCAGTCAACTGTTTGGGTCTTTCAGGATGAGCCAAAACCGACCAAAGTCATACGCTCGCGGAGCACTTCAAAAAAAATGGTGGCCTCGTTTGTGGCAAAGGGTGGTCACGTCGCCACTATTGTACTAGAAGATCGCAAGTCGGTTACCGCTGACTGGTATACCACTGTTTGTTTGCCGCAAGTCATAACCAAATTTCGAAAAAACAACTGGACGCGTCGTATGATACTGCATCATGACAATGCAAGTTCGCACACCGCCCGCCAAACAAAGATTTTTGAGCGCCCAAAATGTGGAAATTTTAGATCACCCACCTTACAGCCCTGACTTAAGCTCTAACGATTTTTTTATGTTCCTCAAAATTAAGCAAAGTCTTCGTGGTCAACGCTTCAGCTCACCTGAAGAAGCTGTTGATGCTTACTAAATCGGCCATTTTGACTACCCCCACTTCGGAGTGGAATAAATGTTTTAAAAACTGGTTTGAACGCATGCAAAAGTGTATTAAACATCGCGGAGAATTCTTCGAAAAACAATAAATGGTAATAATCTATAAAATTGTCTATAATTATTTCAAACGACACAACTTAAAAGGCAACCCTCGATCATAAAAGCAATAAAATAATAATAATAATAAAAATCAGTGCCTCGATAGCAAAGAGAAATCATTGTTATGGCAGGTGTCTGGACCTCTTTTCTATAGTTCCATCTCTTATCCATCCAACCTTCATCACCATAACCCATTAGTCTTTTCCATATAATCTCCAATAGCCTCTATACGTATGCCTGCTGGGACCGGTTCACGGATATCTATTTTTGTGGCCGTAAATGGGTTGCAGCAGGTGTAAAACACAGCAAATTTCTCCAAAGGGCCTCTACGTGTTGGATATGGATCCCCGCGCAAGCCTATCAAAAGACCGGGATTTATAGGCCCGTGATGAAAGAGAGATACAAAATCAGTAATTATTTAACATGTCAGTACATTTTTATAAATTAAATATTCTCTTACACTGTAAAATCAGCGTTTCTACATCCACTGCTGGACTCAGGCCTTTCCTATTAACTATGCGCACAGACGCATTAGAAGGTAAATGCCCATAATCGCCACGCTGGGCAAGCGGATTAGCGATCGCAGTAATGTGTCCACTATGATGACGCTGCTGCCCATCATCAATCACTACCTAGCAGGCATTCACAATCGACTTGCTCCCACTTTGCTTGTATGTATGTGCAATTACGTGTGTAACTTTTTAGAAACGATGTTCTGAAAAACGCAATTTACTTTTGTATTATTTTGGCAAGGAGCTTAATGTTCCCAAATTCCGTAAAGCAAAATATAAAGGCGTATTTACCAAACGAGCATTCGCTCATTCTATTCCCCACTCCGTCCAGTGCGTGGTCGCCACTCGAGAACACGCCGACCCCACCGGTCATCGGTCCTCCGGGCAATATGGCCAGCCCACTGCCACTTCAACCTGGCGATTCTTCGGGCTACGTCCGTCACTTTGGTTCTTCTGCGGATCTCGTCATTCCTGATGCGATCTCGCAGAGAAACCCCGAGCATTGCCCTCACCATCGCTCGTTGAGTGACTCTGAGCCTCCTAATGAGTCCCATAGTGAACGGCGCAGCGTGGGAAGGCCCCCCACAAGATGGAGCGACGACCTGGTGAGGGTTGCGGGTGTCCAATGGATGCGGACAGCTCACGACCGATCTTTGTGGAACTCTCTGGGGGAGGCCTATGTCCAGCAGTGGACGTCGATTGGCTGATGATGATGATGATGATAATGATTCCCCACTCTACGAAATTCGTTCGTTACACAAAACGTGATTCGTCGAAATTTCGTAGAGTGGGGTATAGAATGAGCGAATGCTCGTTCTAAATGCACCTTCAGAAGAACTAACCCTTTCTACGCGACAGTTTCTAGTGTTGTACCGAAATCCGCCAGTAATGAGGAAGGACTTCCCCATCAAACTGCGGCAGTTAAGATGGTCGATGGTCAGCATCCGCTCTTCATGGCCGTCTGATAGCACTTTGAAGGTAGACACGCTAAACTGAAACAAAGAAGAGTGCACTTTTTTTTCCCGGTTGATACATATGGTAAAATTACATATTTAGAATAGTGAGATTAATTCTTTATTTTAAAACTGGTTTGGTATCTAACGAAAAATCAGATATCGGGTCAAAAACGCCCAATGACCTTTGCAAGACACAATATGAAAAAAAAAAAAAAAAAATATGATGTTTGTCTGGTATTTACGTTAATAAAATGCTGTTCAGTCAGCACTTTATGAGTTCCACTAAGGAGGGTTCTGTTTTTATACTTATGAAGTTTGAAGGTTGGAAGCCAGGTCCGTTTTTTGGCGTAAGGCGGTTGAGGCGTGCTGCATTCTGTCATATTTTCGAGGACTATCTCGTATTTAACCTGAAATGCATACAATTTTTAAAGAAGTATAACCCTTTATACACCGTGTTTTTTTTTTAATTCCGTTATATTTAACAGGCTGCTTGGTACGTTAATTGGAGCAACCTGGTATAATATTTCATTCTAATTAGATAAAAAAAATTTTTTTTCGTTTTCATACATAATAAATGAAATGGTAAGTGTGAGAGAACCTTAAGAATAAGATCTCAGGTGACTGACGGCACATGTCAAAATAAGTTTCATTAGGATGTAATAAAGGTTGCAATACACTTGTTCAGTCATTAAACTTATTTTTTTAATAATACTAGTTAGTGTGACTACTGGAGAAAAATTTAAAGTACAAATCAAAATTTTTAGGTTAATAAATAATTTGATTTGTGTTTTCGCAATATGTTCAATACTAGTTTCTTCGACAAATTGATTATTTTTGACCTAAATAAGCTTCCCTTTCATTTAAACACGGTGTAGAGAACCAGTCTCAAAAACGACCACCCTATACATAGTACTATCTTTTTGTATTTTTTTCTTGTACAGAATTTTTCGTACTACAGGGTGGGCCAGTGATAAATTCACTTTTGTCTCGATCCTTTTTGTCAAAATTACAAAACACTGGCATATACGAATGGTGTCATTTAAAAGAAAAAAAACGAAATTTTTTATTCAAAATGGAGTCTTACACGGGAGAACAGCGAGCGTTTTGCATCCAAGCTTTTTATGAAAACGATCGTTCTTATGTGTCTGTTCGTCGGCGTTTTCGACTTGAGTTCGGATTACGCAATATTCGCGAGTGTCCCAGCACAAATTTGATCAAGCAATGGTTAGTCAGATTTAAAAGTACTGGCTAAACACTAAAATCTCGACATAAGGGACGTGCACGGTCTGTGCGTACTACAGAAAACATCGAACGGGTGAGAGCGTCTGTGCGAGCGGATGCAAGAAACTCAACGCGTAAACGAGCTACGGTTAATTCAGACCGTTACATCTCTATGTTAAGGGATTTCCTGGCACCGAAACTTCATGAATCGCATGGTTACAACAACAACACATGATTTCAGCAAGACGGGGCCACCTGCCATACAAGTAACGTGACCCTGGCAGCTTTGCATGAAATGTTTCCTCAAAAATTTATATCGAGGCGGGGTGATATTGCTTGGCCTCCCAGGAGCCCTAACTTAACTCCAGCTGACTTTTTTTTGTGGGGTTACTTGAAAAGTAAAGTGTACTCAAATAATCCGGCAACCACAGCAGAATTAAAGGAGAACATTCGCCAAGAATTCCAAGCAATATCTTCGCAACTTCTGACGAAAGTCTTTCAAAATTTACAAGCAAGGCTGGAAGAGTGCCGCAACCGCCATGGACGACACCTTGGTGATTTCATTTTTAAAACGTAAAATTTATTTATTTGACATACTTTCTAAATATACTTTTTATTTCAAAACACAAAAAAACACCAATTATTTCAATTTTCAAAAATGCATTTATCATTGGCCCACCCTGTATATCATCGCATTGAAGCTTAAACTCACGATTTTTTTTAGTCTTGCCCGTTAACGTGATAAAAAATAATACATTTGTACATTTGTCATTAAAGCACACGGAATTAAAAAATTGCAAATCATGGTTTAAATAACCATACGACTGTAAATAATGTTCAAAAATGCCCTTACATATTATTTGCATAAGATCTACTGTAGACTTGTCAATATTGTTCAAAAGATACTTTAAAAGTTTCCTTGAACCATCGTTCGGTTTAATCAAAAGTTTTTAATAAATTGAACGTAGTATATCAGATATCACACACCGACCGGCATGCTTAGCCAAGTTGCCAATCGCTAATGCTTAGTAGCGTATCGTAGTTTTCCCTCTCTGTCACTCTTTCATATTAGTGCGACAAAGACATTTAGCTGCCTTTCGCTTACGATTGACGATGAAGCGCTAGCGATTGGCAATTTGTCTAAGCACCCTGGTGTTCAAGGAATTGAGGAGTTTGTTATTATGTACTCACATTTTTGCTATCTGTATATAAAATACAACTACTGATTGCAAACAGAACTACAACCCAAAGCATTTCCACTCTGATAACAAGCATGATTTGCAGACACCATTAGTTATAATGACCGAACGTCATTAACATCATTTGAGTTTTAAAAATATGTATCTATCTCACGTTGTTTATGTACATTTCAAACCAATGAAAGGCTTGGCTAGGTTTAGGTGATATGCAATAGGGTGTCCCCTATTTTACGAGTTTTAGAAATTAATAACGCATACCCCCGAAATCGGTTTGTTTTACCTCAAAACACACTGAAAAAAAAACATCAGTTCATTTTTGTAACTGCAACCCGACTTTCATGCCATTTTCCTATACAATGTATGAAAATAACCATTTTTTTTTTCGTGTTTATTATTTTTTTCTATGGCATTAAAATATACTACTGTCTTATAAACATTTTATCATAAAATTACCTTGATGGGAACAGAAAAACAATACATTATTATCAACTTACTGTCCGACAAATTTTTTTCATAGTAATTTGTATGGGAATTTCAGATGAAAGTCGGCACGGGTTCCTGTTACAGCAATGAGCTGATTTTTTATTCAGAATGTTTTGGAGTTAAAAAAGCCGATTTAGGGGGTATGCGTTATTGATTTCTAAAATTCGTAAAATAGGGGACACCCTAATATGCAGCGCTGATTATTGTTATTTTACCTTATTATCTGATCAAGTGATCATAATAAGCCTTGGTAGTTTTTCCGTAACATGGCTAACAATACCCACTAACCGAAGGTCAGGGAAGCTCATGTTATTTTTCCCTACATTTACAAAACTGTGATTTAGCGATGTGACATCAAACGCTGTTCTATTCCAAGGGCGAAATCACTATTAAGAAAATTACTACTCCTTTTAACTTACGAGGATTCTGAGGATATGCTGACCTGAAGACTACAACATTATCTCACACATCCCACTTTACATAATTAATACACACATTACACTACCTTCAGAAAACTTTACATAGCCAATTATTTTGTAATATCCAAATACCTATATCTTTTTTGCTCTGTATCTAAGTAAATGTTTTTTCCACGGAACTGCCTTATTTTAATCAAGGAAGTAGAGTGACGATACTACTAATGTACATGGATTCAATGATGAACATTCGTTCTTACTTTAATGAAGCTAATGCCCGGTTCACATTATTTCAGTAGGAATCCAATCCAGTACTGGAATGCTACTGGAATAATGTGAATAGACACTGGAATGCTTCCATTGCAGTGAGCATTCCAGTCCAGTGACTGGAAAGATCGTCAACTTTTCATTCCAGCTCACCCAATCCAGCGGCACTGAAATAATGTAGACAGCCATTCCACTTCCAAACCAGTACTAGATCATTGTCAGCGACGTGTTTCCAATCCAGCTACTCTTAACCTCGTGAGGCCCTGAGTCATATATATATTACATTACATTTTGACTTTATAGGTATAGTGTCAAAGTTAAAATTCGGTTGAAGTAAGTGACGTCACCAGGCCTCAGGAGGTTAAAATACTGGAGTAATGTAAACGATATGTTTCAGACCAGCACTGGGCTGGATTAGACCGCTGGATTACTGAACTGGAATAATGTGAACCGGGCATAAGACTTAGGCATTTGTTTTCCAACAGTCAATTTTTTGCCATAGGTTCTTACAAGACTAAATTTAGTGTCCATTATCAGTGTCCAGCATTATATCTGGTCATTGCAGGAAGTTTGCATTCTCTTATTTATGTATTATAAAAGGAACAGTTAATATGTATGGTATAAAGACACAGACTAAAATCCACCGATCACAAGTATTTGTACTTGATAAGACAGGTGAACGAGTTTGAAGTGTAGTGTTACATCAAATAATGACTCAAAAACAGGTTCGATGTTTTCTACAAATGCAAAATTTCAAGGTTTATTTTTACTAATATCCCTTATGTCAATTATAACTTCTTCGCATGTTTCTGTTGCTCCAGCGTCAACAAACTGTAGTTGATGGATAGTTCGTCCCGGCACGCGCCATCCTGGCAAGGCATTCGAAATCTTATTTATATCCAAGTTTTCGAAGCGGTAAATACCCTGTAAAGCAGAGGAGTAGTTTTAATAATAGGTAATTTATTTAATAAGGTTTCTGAGGATTACTTGTTCGATTAGGTATTTTTTCACTCGATGGTCGCATCGGAATATCAGCGCTGGCTAATATCTTGTGGCTTTTTTTCTGTTTTGTTAGTATAATATATATTGTTATAGTATTATGCTTAGTTAAATATTACGAAGCCTGCGAGTAAATGAACATTCTACGAGTATTCTCATCTATTCATCCATGTATCCTTTTTAGCCCCCTTCAAACATTTCTAGCAAATAAATAATTTTGATTTCTGATTTTGATTTTTCAAGGGCTTGGTCATTTCTGAGTGCTCAAACATCAAAAATCGACCAGCTTGACGCGAATTGAACTCTATTGGAGTTTTCAGTGTAGTAAAGCCAATACTAGTAGAGTAGAAACTTCAAGCACTTGTTCCACCGCGAGCGAGCTATAAAAACGAACAAAAGAAAAGCGCAACTCGAGTAAATAAGATAGACATGGCAGTTTTTATAGTTAGCTCAGTTGAGATATGAGCTATAAATGTCGCCGTGTCTCTGTCACACGGGGGCGCTTTTGGTCGTTTATATAGCCGATAGATCGAAGCTTACTCGCTCGCTGGAACAAGTGCCGTAGCTTCGGAGCCTTAGAACTTACGTTAGACAACATGCAGTCTCGGGTAGATATTGAGACGTTGGTGATCCTGAGTAAGGAGCTGGCGACTATGTTCTTGCAGGACACATGGGTCACGCTGAATTTGAGCACTCGGGTATCATTGCTGTCCACGACGTACGATCTTACACTGAACTGGATGAAATAATATGAGTGCAGGTAGTTAGGCCATGTGGTGACGGCATTAACAATACATTTGCCATCACCCCAACTCCTCCTGCGAGTGTCGTAAAAGCCGACTAAGGGATTGAAGTGTCACTGACCATTATTTTATAAAAGATTGATGATGAGCAGCAGCGTCATCTAGTGGACACATTACTGCGATCGCCAATCCGCTTGCCCAGCGTGGCGATTATGGGCATTTACCTCCTAACGCGTCTATACGTATAGTTAATAGGAGAGGCCTACGTCCAGCAGTGGACTATCATAGGCTGATGATGATGAGGTAGTTAGTTAAACTGGTCTTTTTCCGAAACTCTACATCCATTGTGCCTTTTGCATGATAGCGAGGTAGCCCTATTCCGACCACCCGAGCAACACGAAACTCAGCGTGTGTTTCAGGTTGCTAAATGCGTCCTTTAGTGTGTTTGGAGTCCCTAAGTCCTGTATACTTCTACCTGTTTACATTCAAGAAGAATATGTTTTGTAGTTTCCTCGTCTACCATGCAGGCCGGCTATCTGTTTAGCCCATATTGTGCAGGTGTTTGTTTAATGTGTTGTGTCCCGTAATCAGTCTTACCATTTTCCACAGTTTGTGTCTGGGGGTTCGTAGTAGAGTTTTCGTGAGCTTTCCGTGTGGGTGCAAATGAAATTTATAAACGGACATCATGGAACAATCGACTAATGCTTCTAATTTGTCTCAGTCATACCACGGACATTAGCGATGAAATGTATGAAACTCGCACAGGTTTGGCGTTTACGAGCCGGCGCTCGTGCTTGTGTGAGTGAGGTGATACATGACAGGAACTGTGCGGTCTCTGGAGCGGGGGTGCTAATGGACGCATGAGGAGGTTAAATGATCCCAATGGTAACCTTATGAGTGATGATGCCGCAGCCAAGCATCAATAAAAGAATTAGTGACTTCATCATTCGCCTATAAACAGTCCATTGCTGGACAAAGGCCTGTCCTAAGCGTTTGGAAGCAGTAGGAGGTGAATGCCCATAATCGCCACGCTGCGCTGGTCAAGCGGGTTGGCGATTGCAGTACCTACTGTTTCCACTCCATTATAATGATGCTGCTACCCATCATTAATCTTCAATAAACGAATGCTCAATGATACTTCAAATCCCTTAAACGACTCTTACGACACCCATGGGAAGAGTTGGGCTGGTAACAAAATCTATTCTTACTGCCGTCACCACACGGCCAAATGACGTTGGTCAGTGACACAACACTTCAATCCCTTAGTCGACTTATACTTCACCCACGAGAAGAGTGACAAATGTTTTCTTACTACCGTCACCCTGCATAGAAGAGACTTTCACAACCCTATTGCAAATTACGATGGCAATAAGTATTTTGTATAGTTAATGGGTTATGTCAAAAAAACTTACGTTTAGAAACCTAATAGGCGCAAGGATGGTAGTATTCCCACTTATGTATCGTTTATTGTTCACCGCGTTGATGGAATACTTGTATTGGATCAAGAACTTCTTCGCGTAAGGAGGGTTGGGATTGCTACACTTATAAATATTCTCTAAAACCACTTCGTATTTAGGCTGGAAATTTATTTATATTTAAGAATATTACTAAATAAGATAACATTTCAGTTTACGATGTAGTTCAGCTTTTTATGTTGCAAACCTTTTTTCCGCTAGTTTTGAAATTGTTAAAGCAGATCAAATAAATACAGAAACACCAAACAATTTGTCGAATCATTTTTACAGGCACCACTCAAATTTTATAAAACATGAAACTTGATTACGATGAAGATACCAAATAAAAATGTAATATTTTAGAACACATTGATTGTACAATAGCCATAGACCGGTACCTATTTGATGAATAGTTTGAACCACAGTTTAAAATTCGAGCATTAGTTAATATCAAGATAATGAGGATGTTGTTTTACGAAAAATAATGACACCAAATAAAAAGTTGTTTGGCAAATCAATATTTAGTTTTATCACACGAAAAATCCTCTCCCAAACATTACATTTCGAAGGTCATCAAATTTGGAGTCTAAAAATCTCCAATTAGCATGTGCATATTTTGCTTGCACGACTGCCCAAAAAAGAATGAATAGTTTTTAATTCAATGGGTACGTATATTATGTAGGCGAGTTGATTGATTACCTCTACAGGGTGTAAGTCTAATACGGGCGGAGCTCTTAACGGGTGTTAGTATACGACATAATAAGTACATTCAAATAAGTTTTACTTAAAATTAGAGCAACAAAATTTTCCATACAAAATAATTCGGCGCGCAATGTAGAGCAACATACGCGAGTTAAACACTCGATGACAGCTAATTTCTAAAGCAGATGACATAACATAATTGCCATATCAACAATAACAAATGTTCGTACCTACATTGCTGCTCCGATAGTCTTAAAAAAATTCTGTGGGGTCATAATTAAGAGTAACTTTAAAAAAACCTTGTAATCCATGATTACACTAATGAATCCCATGCCTGATTTAATTGATCGCCCGTATTAGACTTACACACTGTATAAATACGTAATGTGTCAACCGATTTTGATGTTTGAGGTGTCGTTAGATAGATAGATTAATTTATTTCTTAATGAAAATTACATGCCATTTGTTAACAAATAGCACAAATTCACAAAAAGATATATATAAAATAATAATAATAAAACAAATTCTAAACATCAATGCATAATTAAATTCACAAAAAGATCGTCGAAGTGTATTAAAAAAAAAAAAGTTGGAATCTTTAGTGTGGCTCCACTGACGCGGAGCAGAGCGGAGCGGAGCTGTGGGAGTTCGGCCAATGAGACCACATCATAGTGTTTCGAATTTTGAATTTGAAGAATGTAATTGGTCAATTTTGCACAGCTCCGCTCCGCTCGTCAGTGGAGTGCAGCCGCACCGCTATGCTACTGGCAGTGGCATAATAGCTAGACTATAACAAAAATCACGATACCGTCAATTGTGTTAGGAAAGTTAGTCGTACAACCTAAGTGGTAGAAATAGAAATAGAAAATAATTTATTCGTGACACACATTACATAAATTAAAAGGACATAGTTGATATGACAGTATAATGAAACCCTGTTCAACAACCTTCGGCTATAGTAAAAGGGGGCAAATTCAAAAGCTATAGGTTAAGGAACATACCCATACTACGTGACCTGTTTAGGGGGGGAAGAAGTCTATCAAAGTACCACTCTTGGTCACCAGGGGGAGGGGGGGGTCTGGTATCTTGTCACGTGACTAGTATATTTGGATATTATTTTGTAATAATGTTGTTTAAATAGGACTCACACTCCACCGTTTTTTCCAGCACTACAATTTAAAAAACTGAAAGTACAATTCTACAACTAAAATTTACTATTTAACCTACGCCTGCACTTTCTTACTCTCGCAGTACGCGTTTTCATAGACCAACAAATACTACGTGAAAACTACGGGGGGGGGGGGGCGTCTTGGTCACCAGGGGGAGGGGGGGTCCAATAACGCTCAAAAAGGGTCACGTAGTGTGGGTATGTTAGTTTAGTTAGACCATAGATAGTACCATAGATGGGTAAGGCCGCGGATTTTGACGAATGTGACACAGACATAACATAAAAAAAAATACGTTACGTTACCATAAAACGCAACAAAAGTTACTATAAAGCTCAGCTCATACTGGTATGAACTTTGAATAAATAAAGGTCGTAAAAAAAAACATATTTTTATCGCTAAATACTTGTTTTAATCAAATATAAAAATCAACCCATATAATGTAATTTCTCATACTTAGTAATTACTTAAATTAACAGTATTTACAAATGTTTTAATGCCATAATCTTTGGAACTAAATAAAGTAAAATAAATCACCATAAATGCTTAAATGGAAAATGAACTGTTATTAATTAACACTAATAAACGCGTTAATAATTAAACTGTATTTCATTAGCCCTAGGGGGGTAAAATTACCCACTGGAAAAAGATGATTACTTCTAAAAACGCAAATCAAAATACCTAAATAACAAAATAATTTGATTTGTTTCGTAAACACTTGTTACAGTATGCTGTCATTCAAAATCTAATAAAACTCATTTAAATTAGTAAATTTCTGTGTCCACTTCCCTTTATCACATATTTTCGTTACGTAACATAAAAAATACGTTACGTTTTGTAAAAATGTAACGTATTCGTAACATAAGTGTAACGTATATTTGAAAAAAGGTTGATTATCTTGGTAAATAATTGCAATCTGAACATAATAGTACATGCTACTGACGTTTAAAACTAAACCCTTTCGTATGAAAAAACAGCCGTTTAATAATAATCACTACTTACCGTGAAAATCACACTACCACTTTAGACGTGTTTTGCTAAAACTTTCACCACGTGCACTGTGACAACCATTTTTTAACGAATTAATGGGAGTGAGTGTGCTTATGGGTGTCGTCCTACTAGAATAAGAGTTCCTAGTGTCGATAAACAAATTTCTACCAACATTGGCTTAAATATGACCTTAAAAAAGCGTTACGAAACGCGACGATCGTTACGTGGAATTGGTGACCCAAAAAGTAAAGGGAAAGAAAACAGTAAAATTGTTCACATATCATAAGTCCTTAATGAACGAAGCAATCGTTTATCATTATAATTTGGTTTAAAAACAAACATTTAATGCTGACAAGTCTAATAATATAAAAAAAAAGGTTTTAAGTACTCGTAGTCGAAAAAATTACTCGACTTTCGTTACGTTTTGGCAGAAATATTTATTTATTAATTTTAAATAAAGAGCTAAATTAGCTATTTCATTTGATTACATGTAACTGAGCATAGGGGAATATTTTAAAATTGATCAGAGATCTCTAGATGTTATCAGTTTTTTTTTTATGAGCAAGACAAATTTTAAGCTCCGAATTCGTCAAAATCCGCGGCCTTACCCAGATAGTCATAGAAAATTTCAATTTGTCATCCCTTTTCAGTACCAAAAGTTGTTACACAAAATTTACCCTTTAGTATAGGTAATGTTAGGGTAAAAACACCACTTCATCACTAATACATAATTTATTCAATGGTTAACTAGGCAATCACACAGTAATTTTAAGATAAATAACCGCGACGCGCCATATCCGTGTAACCTCCCTTGACAGCTTGACTGACGCCGTAGTGCAGTGACATGCCGGTGCTTTCGCTAGTGTTGTACCGGGCTAATTTCCTTTCAGTAATTTCACCAGAATTGAGGTAAATGATTACACACACATCCAAATGAAGTACTAATTGCAAAAAAATTAGTGAAGGAATAAATGACTTGCGTCAAAATATTGTAGCAAATCCCTTGAAACAAACTTTTTGGTCAATCTTACAGTTGCAATTGAGTTTGCTGTCAGTACCAAAAAAGAACACTAATTTCACATTCCCTGTGTGTTTACATCACATGATGGTGTGTGCAGGACCTCAACTCTCGTGGAACTATCTATAACGTTAGGTAGCCAGATTTGGTAGCTAGCTGCCAAATGGAAAATATGGTTTCCCGTTTGGTAGCCAGCTATGAATAAATTTCGCATTTTGGAGCCAGATTTGGTAAAAACCTGGTTACAAATCGGTAATGATAAGTCTCTGTTTAAAGCCTCTTGGGATTTTATTACCATTTCGAAGCTGGTTACGAAACTTTGGCTATCAAACGGTGCTAAAAGAAATTTACCTTCGTACCACAAAACTTCATCATCATCTCAAAGTAACCCCAGTTTACGGTACGCATAGTTAATAGGAGAGGCCTACGTCCAGCAGTGGACTATCATAGGCTGATGATGATTATGATGATGATGAATATACGGATGCACCCAGAATCGTTTTTTATATATTCGCTTGTTTTTGTAATAAATACCTATAAAGCAAAATATTGTCTTCATCACTCGAGTTACTAGACATTGTCGCACGAATGCGTTCCGCAACTGATGCAAAATAGTCTCATTAGCGTACCTAGCAGCGTGTGCGCAAACGAGTAGCATACTGGTAGGCGACCATGGTTTGCGTCTCAGTCGCGTTGCATTTGAATAGCCTCGTGAGAGATGGACGTAACACTGCAGCAGTGTTATTCACTAAGGAAACAGCCTTGCTAACAGCGCTGTGTCAGCGCTGCGGCAGCATCGAGCCTAAAAATGGTATTCACTAATGCACTTTAAACGTCACTAGCGCTCGGCGACGAATGCGGCGTGAGCTGGAACTACACTGCGTCGAGAGTTACCGCCTACAGTTCGACGACGAGCTGTTCTACGTTAGTGAATACCGTTTTTCGCGAAGGCTGTCCCGTCGTCGAGCTCGTTGACGAACGCAGCGTCGAATGTGTGAATAAGAGAATAGCATTGCTGATGCGATCGTGATTTTCGTTTTGATTACGGCATTAACTATACAGGGTGTAAGTCAAATACGAGCGAAGCTCTTAACAGGGGTTAGTTTAAGACATAATAAGTACTATGAACTTTTACTTAAAATTAGACCAGCAAAATAATACATACAAAATAATTCGGTGCACAATGTAGAGCAACAGACTTAAGTTAAATGCTCGTTGAATAAATTCAAAAGCAGATGATACAATTGCCATATCAATATTAACAAATGTTCGTACCTAAGGTACCTACATTGCTGCTTCTAAAGGTGCGTTCAGACCAAAATAACATTCGCTGTTCTATCCCCCGCTCTACGAAATCAACCAATCACGTTTTGTGTAACGATCGAATTTCGTAGAGTGGGAGGTTAGAATAGCGAATGTTCGCTAATTGGTCTGAACGCACCATAAAATCTAAAAAAAAATCTGTGGGGTTATTATTAAGTGTAACTTAAAAAAAATCTCGTTATCCATGATTGCACTAATTAATCCCACACGGTATAAATATTTTAGTCGTGTGGTGACGGCAGTAAGAATACATTATTTTGTCACCACCCCAACTCCTCCTGTGGGTGTCGACTAAGGGATTGAAGTGGCACTGACCATTATTGATGATGGGCAGCAGCGTTATCATAGTGGACACTGCAATCGCCAATCCGTTTGCCCAGAGTGGCGATTATGGATATTTACCTCCTATGGGAGAGGCCTACGTCCAGCAGTGGACTATCATAGGCTGATGATGATGATGATGGTATTAATATGTCAAATTTTTTTGCAATAATCTCATGAATTCAATGGCTGTGAGTCGTCTTTCTATACATGTATGCCCTAATGGAGACGCCATTATCTAATCGGAGTGAACCAAGATGCCAATCCACGCCATTCGCTAACATTATTAAGTGATTCGTGAATGAAAGACGTCTTTGTCACACTAATAAAAGTGAGTGATAGAGAGAAAAAACTACGGTACTGAGTGTTAGCAGGCTTGTCCAACTAGCGCATTCGGTTCGAGCTGTCAGTGCCACCCCGGGGAGTACATCAGCAGTGTTATTCACTAAGGAAACCGCCTTGTTAACAGCGCTGCGTCAGCGCTGCGGCAGCGTCGAGCCTAAAAATGGTATTCACTAATGCACTTTAAACGACACTAGCGCTCGGCGACGAATGCGGCGTGAGCTGGAACTACACTGCGTCGAGAGTTACCGCCTACAGTTCGACGACGAGCTGTTCTATGTTAGTGAATACCGTTTTTCGCAGCGCTGCGCTTTACGTCGAAGTGAAGGCTGTCTCGTCGTCGAGCTCGTTGACGAACGCAGCGTCGAATGTGTGAATAAGAGAATAGCATAGCAGTTAGGGCCTCACGGCGAGCGGTGACGCAAGTCGCGCACTCGCGAATGTTGTTCGTCGAATCTTCTTCTTGCTTCGCTTTCCTCAGTGCTGAGGGTCGTGACCTCCTCCGTGGATCACATGGTTTTTTATCGTTGTTTTCCAGGCCTTCCGATCTTTTGCGACTTCCAGAGCATCATGGATCCGGGCGGAAAGTGATTTGCCAACCTGGTCGGACCATCGCATGGGACTGCGACCTCTTCCCCTCTTTCCTTCCAACGACCCAGTGATCATGAGCTTTTCCAGACTGTCTCCCGTTTTCCTGGCAATATGTCCGAAGAATTCAAGAACTCTGCGGAGGCACGTGGTAGACAGTCTAACATTTACTCCAATCTCACTGAGTATTGATGTGTTGGTCCGATGCTCAGTCCAAGATATCCCCAACATCTTCCGCCAGGCCCACATTTCGAAGGCATCGATGCGTTTCCTATCAGCCGACTTAATTGTCCAGGTCTCGGATGCGTATAAAAAGATTGAAAAAACGAGCGTGCGCACTAGCTGTATTTTGGTTTTGCGCGTGATGTTTCGGTCTCGGCAAATCTTCTGCAGCCGGGACATAGCCGTTTTTGCCATGCCGATACGTCTTCGGATTTCAAGTTCTGAGGAACCAGTGTTAGATATGGTTGAACCTAGGTAGACAAAACTGTCAACTAGCTCAAGGTCGAGTACGCCAGTTAACTGTAGTGTTTGTGCTCTGTCCACTACCATGATTTTTGTCTTCGATCTGTTCACCGACAAGCCCATTTCTTCGCTAATAGTTTCCATCCTGCGCAATAAGGTGGCCATCTCAGCTTCGTTCGCTGCGAGGAGTGTGGTGTCGTCCGCGTATCGCAAGTTAGTGAGTTTATGACCACCAATGCTTATGCCACCCGTCCAGTCCTTGCAGACACGTCTCATAATGTACTCACCATATATATTGAACAGTATGGGAGAAAGTATGCATCCCTGACGTACGCCCTGTTCGAAATTAAATGGTTTTGAAACAGTTCTTTCCACCATTACCACTCCTTGGTTGTTACGGTATAGGCTTTGCAAGAGAAAAACCAGGTGTTCTGGCACTCCCAGTTCTGTTAGTACTTTCCAAAGCCAGTTCCAGTTGACACAGTCAAACGCTTTGGAGTAGTCCACGAAACACATGACGACAGGAGTGTTGTGTTCGTAAGCGTCGAATATCTACATACTAATTCGACCGCTGTCAGAGAATTGCTTATAACAATGAATAATAATAAATATATATAATATATAAACGTAGTAATTAAATACCTATTAAGATCATATCATTTTAAAACGAAGCAACCATATTTTTCAGAAAAGGTACGAGTTTTATGCGATTAAAAGAGAGCGCACTTCTACGTGGCATTTAGCGTTGCGCGGTGGGAATTTGAACATAGTATCGTAGCTTAAACTTGGCTACCCACTCTGTAGTGTGGTATCATTAACTGACAATGTCAAATCATGGCAGAAAATAGTTGAGCTGTTGTATACTAGCATCATTTTGTGTATCACTCTTCCCCTCTCGTGGAAATTTGGGATGGAATGTAGAACAACGTTCAGATCCAACTCTCGGAAGATGTAGTTACCCTGCGAAAATAAATATGTAGTTACAGGTTGACTGGAAATTCGCCATATAATACTTAAATACATAGGTAGATACTTAAATACATAGCCAGCCATGACCAAGGAAGAAATATTTGTGATAAAGTCATCGTTATCAATGTGCACTTTCCGTGGCAATGGGTATGGTTGACACAAAAAGGAACAATCATGACGTTGACAATTCTATATTGTTATTTTACTTGAAAATAAAACAGTACCTACTTACCTTAGGATACACACAAATTTGTATCCTACTTTAAAAAGAAAAATGGAATGAAATTAATTTGTCACATAATAGTACTTTAAATAACAATTTGTGAAATCTGTATTTTAAGTACCCAAAATGAATATTGAAGTACGGTCGAGGAATTTAATTTCCTACCCATTTCGTACCTTGTCATAGTAGCTATAATATGACAGTCCTTGCAGCTTTCATATTGATTGTCACTGTGACAAGGAACGAAATGGGTAGGAAATTAAATTCCTCGACTATAACTATTTCAAGTGGAGTAAGATCAGAGTTATGTAATGGATTTTTCAATTTGACGTGAACGCTTGACAGCAGAATCTGAAGAATACATTTTAGTCGTTTAACCAGCATCATTAGAGTAAGTGATTAAAAGACGCGTAGGGAATTAATTATAATAATTAAAATTACTTTAATTCGTGAGATATTAATAATTGATAAAATACCTCTGTATTAGATTTTTCTGTCAACCATACTTTGCCACCAATACGGCACGTTGATAACGATCACTAGTGATAAATAAATACACCAATAATGCCCTCGTCAGGATTCGAACCCGGAACCTCCAGTTTCGTAGGCAGGGTCACTATCAACTGGTCAACGGAGGCTCACATACAAGAAGCTTGGGTGTTACGATATTTACCTTCCGTACAATGCAATTCTTTTTATTGTAGCGAAAATTGCCAAAATTCAAATAAGCTCTGCTAATCCATTTGTGACAAGACATGTTCTCTATAACCAATTGCAGGTCCTCCTTTCCGGCTGTATTCAGGCTGTAGGTAATCACACTGAACTGGAATAAGAAAAGTTATAGTTTTATCAGGAGAGTATCAATAAAATCTCTTGTAATGCTCACGGCCACCTAGCAGTCCTTGCACTCAAATATAACACTATGTTATACATCCAGGAATTACACTTAAGTAAATCCACCGCTTATCATCAGACGGGTCGTATATTTGTTTGCTACAGTCCTATTATAATCGTAAATCGCAAAAGTTATACGTTATCGATTTTATGGTTACTCGACTGTTTGTGACTGTACTCGCAAAAACAAAAGACAAAAGTAGGCAAAATGCGTTCTTGTCGTTCTGCGTGTTGGGTAATTTGCTTTCAAGTCGATCTAAGGTTTTGGCATAATGCTCGATGGTCAAGCTGCAAATCAATGTAGGCAAAATAACACACTAGTCATTTTGCGTTCTAGACGATCCGCGAATAACCGTAAAAACTCAGGTCGAAAGCGATCAAAATCTAACTCCCTCTGCGAGGATTCTGGGTGAACATTTAACTATCGCATGCAATGGTAGCTCTTAAAGGTGGATTTTGACCAAACGAGCGAATGCTCGCAAATTCTATCCCCCACTCTACGAAATCAACGAATTTCGACGAGTCACGTTTTGTGTAACGAACAAATTTCGTAGAGTTGGGATGGGATAGAATGATCATTCGCTCGTTTGGTCTAAATCCAACTTAAGATAGGTGAATATCTGCGCGTTTCAACCGCCTAATTTTGGTGGCATCATTTTTGCCGAAGTTTCTATTCGTTACTTACTACTTTGTCATTTGCAGGAGGCACGGTACCTTATACAAGTGACGAAGTGTAACATTGAGACGTTTAGGAACTTCGGCAAAAATGATGCCACCAAAATTAGGTGGTTGAAATGCTGAGATATTCACCCAGATACTAATTATGAGGTAGAATAGAACATAGGTACAAACATAATGACGTGTAGTGACGTCAGCAAGAACACATGTGTCATCACCCCAACACTTCCCGCGGGTGTCGTAAGAGTCGACTAAGGGATTGAAGTGTCATTGACTATTCTTTGATTTAATTGATGATGGGCAGCAGCGTCATCATAGTGGCGTAGTGATTATGGGCAAAAACCTCCTAATGCGTAATCTATTCTACGTATGAATTTTAAGCCCTATATTATTTGCACTAGACTTCACTAAATAAACAAATCTGTAATAGTAAATTACTATAGAGGACGGGAAACGAAGGGTTACAGGCCAAGCAGATAGAGATACACGGCCTGTAACCTTGTTTCTCGCCGAGATTTGTATGTACTTATAGTGCTTTTCTCAAACTTGCAATGAAATAAAAAATCGAAAGTGATTTTCACAGTACACAATAGTACATTGTGCATCAAGGGAGGTAAGTACGAAAACACTAACGAGAGTGTTAGAAGCC
>JALPQI010006715.1:0-45561 GCA_025490895.1 Thaumatotibia leucotreta | reverse complement strand
AAATTGAGTGTTCTGTTCTGAGATCTTTTGTTAGATCGGGTTGAAAATTATTTATTTTTTGAAACAAGTCCTTCAAAGCCATGTTATAGTACCATGCATTGCTCACCACTGGCGTAGATCATGTTTGAGGTAATGAGGGTTTTTGATACTTTTTCTGCCGCTATAGAGCGGTGAGATGGCAGCAATCTGGCCTAAGGTCCGACGAACTATCATAATAAATACGCGTATTTAATTTTATACATATGTTTAGGTTTATTTATTCATAAAACTAATAGTTTAGGAATATTTTATCTAAAATAAATTGTTCCATGTAAATTTTTCATGACATGAACAAAGTTCTAGTAATTTTATTTAATACCAATGACTTTGCGCCCGGCCCCTGTTTTAGAGCTTCTTAGAGCTTAGAGATCTTTAGTTCGGCGACCGTTTACTAGTCGTAATCCATTACAATACAAATACAGTAGAATTTAGATATTTTATGTTTAGTGCCTATGAATAGTATGAGTCTGACAGCTGCTTGGACCTCATGCCTACGTACCACTGCCTAGTGGCAAAAAAAATATCGAAAACTTTCATTGGATCGATCGTCATGGTCATTTGTGGTGTTTTCATCCGACTCACTTTTTTTACTCATATCACTCGTAGCAGTAAAGGTACACATAATTTAAAGCATTTTTATAATGTTGTGATGTTGCAGTAAAGCAAACACTAAGTTTTGTAGGTATTTTCTGTGTTATGCGGAGAATCACACGAAAATTGCAATTTAGTACCAAATGGAATTCGTGCCCGTGCCACCGCCAAAGCCAAAAAATCTGTTGATGTTTTAGGAGTTAAACTTTATAACACGTTGCCTGCTGACATAAGAAGTATCTCGAGTAACACTGCATTCGCCAAACGGCTTAAAAGTTTATTATTAGAGATGGCATGTTACTCCATCGACGAATTTAACAATAGGATGTCGTTGATCCACACTTAATAATTATTTAAATTTTATTTAAAAGTAATTATTTCCTGATATTGATTTATTAGGAAGTTTCTTTTTTAATACTTCACCTTAATGATTTAATGTGTATATTTCTGCCTTTTTAATTGGAATTTATAATGATGACATTTGTATTTATAGTCTAATAATGTAATTTACATCCACGTGTAAACAGATATTATGTAATTTTGACGTGTAATTATCTTTATGAATAAATAAATATGAATTTTTCTATTTTTAAATATTTGCTGATTCTCCGACGAAAGCTATCAGATCTTTTATTTTTTTTAATGTCTCCATTGCATAAAACCAGCCGATCTAGTAAAATTGCATTTATGTACGTTATTTTTAAGCAAATAAACACTGGAAACACTATTTCACTAACACATTATAAGACTTTCTGAAAGATATCTACAAAAGTAGTTTATCTAGACTTTAGTCTTTTTATAAACAAACATAAGAGTACCACTAGCTAATACGGAATATCTGTAGAAAGTTAAATCTTAACATTTACCAACTTATCTAATAAAATACTGGAAAATAGGTGCCTTTAGGCTTTATTAGCAATTTATAGAATATTATATCTTAAGATAATCGTTATAGCTAAAAATGTACTTAAAGTAAGTGTTCTATAGAGCAAATCATCTAAAAAAAATCAAATATGGGAGAAAATGCACTGTAAGGATAAATTTTCTTCATAGAAACCATTTATAGAAAGCCCTTATCTAAAAATAAACTACGAATAGACTATCAATAGATAAATTCGTTTTAAGCCTTCAGGCCCATGTTACTTGGGCTATTTTGATGCGTTTTTAACGTAAAATTTTGAATTTGGTATTTTTTTATCCTCCTTGTATCAAAGTGAGGATGTATTTTTTTGTCAGTAAATGCTTTATTTGTAGTAATACTTTTACAAAAATAAACTATTAAAAAACTCAATAGTTTTTTTTTAATAATAAATTTCTTCACTCCAGAATTTCTCAAAGAAAAAAAATTTCAAAAATTCATAACTCGATAACTACAAAAAATCGGCTAACATACATGGGGTATATTCTGATAGCCCATGACGTTAGGAATCAAAAAAAAAATTTTGACCTCAAGGTTTGGACCACCCTGTATATCTTTATGCCTAGAAGCAGTAACCTGACCTGTCTTGTATAATTTGTACTGCTTCAATAATACTAATTTAATAATGTTTTACAAATTTTTTCTTCATATTTGTAAAGCAATCATACTTACAGTTACATCAACATTTACAATATCTCCATTCTGTAAAGGCCTCAAATCTGGTATGCCATGTACTGCTACATTGTTAACGGACGTGCAGACACTTTTTGGGAAGCCTTTATAGTGCAATGGGGATGGATATGCCCCAGCCTCCACGGTTAGCTTGTGGACCAGCCCGTCAATTTCATCTGTTGTTATTCCTGACTGAAAGTTTAATTAAAAGAAATAGAGTGGTACATGGCAGCAATTTAGGAATTGACAACAACATTCATTGGAATTAACCTTCATTTATAATTTTATGAGAGTGTGAATTGATATCAAGTTATAAAATAAACTGTGCATATCAGTATTGGAGATGGCCATGAAGGGAAAATGAAGAAAAAATAATTTCTTATGAATTTGGCAGTGTTTGTTTCTTACATAGATATTTTTTTGAACATGGGCTAAAATATTGGCAGCCAACTTGCAGCTTCTTCGCATCCCCCGTAACTCATTAACATCCTTGATTTCTGGTTTCTCTGGCAACACCAATGGCTTTTTTTGTAACACATACTCTGGCTTCTCTATGTGGTCCGGGACTGTTCTACTTGGAGTTGTTTCTACAGGATACACCTTTTCATACACTCCAAATCTTAACCTGAAAATATTACTATTATTATTATAATAAATAAAACATCTGATTGGACAATCATTGTGTAACAACAAGATTAGACAACTGACAAGAAAAAAACAACAAGCAACATGTACATGCAAATAAAACGGTGCAAACAGTTAAAATAATTGTTAGTAAAAATACTTACAGGAGCTGCTTTTGGAGTCTAGGATTAAGTGCTTTAGGTACTCGCATTGTTGTGTTATATCTGCTTTACTCACTTCAGTTGCCTCCTTTTACTAATACTATCAAAAAAACAAGCGTTTCTACAGAATACACAGCTTTTTAAAAGGATAAACTAAATCAAACAGAATGTGCATTAAATCTTGTCCCTCACTAGCCAGGGATGGATTTAAGCCACTCCAAAATTGCTTACACGTTGGTTTTCCAAAATTGGCGCAGAGAAACAATCATTTTTCGAGGTAATTCCATGACAGTAAATTGAAATTAACAGAAAATGTAAAATAACATTGACTTTTATTCATATATTATTCAAAAATATTTTTAATAAATTAAAGTTCAATAATTATGCAATTCAAATCTTGTTGCCTTTTCAGTGACAGGCGGACAATTGACAACCGTGACCGATCGATCAGCTGGCGTGTCGATTGAGTCATATTAAAAAGCGTTGAAAACATTGAGAATAAAGCCTGTAGTAGACGGTAGTCGACAGGCTTCCTAGAAAATGTCCCCTGGCTGTTTCTAACCGGGCAAACCATGGGCAAACGGCTAACTGATCGTATATTTTTGCTCGATATATATTTACTACTCTGAGATTGTGTGATTACACTGATCCCTATACAACCACCAATCAAACTATCAATCAGGCAGAGGCTTGTTGCCTGTTGTGTAATACGAGCCTTATGACAATTCATTAAAAAAATAATCGATGACATATTACGTTATCTATGCCGGTTAAAATGCTAAGGAAAATGTCACTTCAATAATTTAACTAGTTTGTTGATATTTTAAGCGTCTAATCGTGTTGTTAATAGCTTTTGCATCGCCAATTGTGCATTAAAACATTTTATGATGTCTCAGAGTATGTATAACATTTGATTTAGAAGCCTTTGTTCGTACAAATTATCAAGTAAAAGAATTCAGGTTTCTTCTTATTTCAGACTCTGAAAAACCCTCTAACAATCAAGATGTGGATCCAACGGGACCTGCTGTGCGAAAAGGAGTCCTCATATCTTTTAGAACCGGAAAAACGATGGAAATACCAGAAAAAGACATAGTAAGTTGACAATAGTTACCATGGTAAACATAACCTATTGATCAAAAAAAATCTGAAACAAACATTAACTTTTTTTTAATATATTTCTTTTCAAAACTACAATTTATGTAAATAGATTAAATCTAACTAATCTACTTAATCTATATCTAAGATTGGCCCTTGTGGTATTGTACCGAGGATGCTGGCGGCATTTCCTCGCTGTATCGCAATACTGATGTGTTGTGCGAGGAAGTCGCCAGCTCCTTCGGTCTTTAGATTAACTAATATTCATAACTGGAGATAAATACTAAATATTAGATATTATTTTTTTAGTTGGGAAGATGCAGATTTGTGGGTGAATTTGAGAAAATAAACCGTATCGGAGAGGGTACATATGGTATTGTATGTAAGTATAAAATGGTGACATATTCAGTCAAACCAATTACAGGTTTATGTACAATAACTCCTGTTTTTTTCAACTTCAGACAGAGCTAAAGAGAAAGCCAATGGGAACATTGTTGCTCTAAAGAAAGTCAGAATGGAAGTGGAGAAGGATGGACTACCACTGAGCGGTCTCCGTGAGATCCAAGTACTGATGGCCTGTCGGCATGAGAATATTGTCCAACTCAAGGAAGTCTTGGTTGGGCGTTCATTGGAAAGGTAAAAATATTGATTAACAAATAGAAAACAATATGGGCATGAAGGATGCTAGGGCACCCAGTAAACTTATCTAAGAACACCCTGATTTGTTTAAAATAACACAATTATTACTTAAATAATCAGTATCACTTAGACATGAGCGCCGCGCCGGCGCGCCGCCGCCGCCGGTAAAAAACTTCGCGCCGCCGCCGCCGCCACCGGCGTGGAATCGGCGTGACCTTGATGAGGCATCAAAATATTACGCTTCTTTTAATACTGAGGATTAAAAGTTTTTAAATAGCTAAAATCGTTGTAAATATCACATTTCGAAAAGTTTTGACAAATATTATGGTTGTACAGTCTAGTACAAAGATACGTATATGCCTGGAAGTCACAAAATTAAGTATCCATTTAAGTTAGTAGCCATGTTTGGTTTTCTTGTTCTCGGTTGTACTCCGTATATTAGTATTAGTAGTTATTAAAAGCAATAGATACACTCTTAATGTTTCTTCTTGACGACGGAAACCACAGCGGACGTTAACCAAAACCTTCAAGATGTGGTTCGCATCCTCGGGGTGGAAGGTACGAGATTTTGAGAAATGCAGCGCAGGGGCAGAAAGTCAAAGTTTTCAGGAGAGACCTTAGGACAGTTAGGGCTAATGTAGTAACGACGTGAAAACCCACCAGTCTCTTGGTCAGGGAAACAGACTCTAAACCGAGAGATCGGTAAGCACGTACGACACAACCCCCGGTGCTCCAATACTCTTTCGATTGAAAGAGCTATCGTCAGAACCGGGGGTTGAAAATTGTTCGTACAATCTTTAGGAAGAAGCCACTTCACAAAGGTGACAACAGCTCGTGAAGAAGTCGTTACTTCAAAGTCGGCAGTCCTTTCCGAAGTGGGAGACGTCTATGGCCGATTATACACTTAGCATGCATCTCGACCTGATCTTGAAAATGAGGATTTTAGACCCACTTTGATACACCACTACACTGAAGACCTGCTAGAAGTCAGTATAGGCGAAACCGATATCGCTCTTGAGTAGCTTAAAAACGGAAAAGCCCCTGGATAGGATGGCGTTACAACAGCGTTGTTAAAAGCAGGAAGTAAGCCCGTACTGAGGGAGCTTCAAAAGCTTTTTAATGCTGTCCTATTTGAAGGGAGAAATCCGGAGGCATGGAGTACAAGTGTGGTCGTCTTGTTCTTCAAAAACGGTGACAAAACCCTGATGAAGAACTATCGACCCATTTCTCTTCCAAGCCATGTCTATAAGCTGTTCCCAAGACTGTCACGAACCGTCTTGCGCGGAGACTCGACGAATTCCAACCCGGAGGTCGGATTTCGAAGCGAATACGGCACCATAGACCACATTCAATTTATTTATTTTATTTTTATTCCAATAAGTTCACAGCATAACAGTAAAAACCAAGTCACTGCGAACAAAAAATGACACGTCAAATAATATATAAAAACTACTTAAATTTGGGCGACAACGTAACGACGTGGCTCCGTTGCGTCGTCTGATCTGACGTAGAATTCGGCAGATTCCCTGGAACTGCCGAAACACGACGCTCTTCGGCTAGAAGTCTGTACTCGCGATGGTATCCTGCAGCGGGCGCGGCACGCGCACCAAAGCTGCTGCACCCTCAGCGAAAAGCCAGTCTTCCGCCGGACATACTCTACAACATCATCGGGTATGGCGGAGTAATGCTGGCGCGACACATAGAGCGCCTTACTCGGTGTTGCGACCCGTAAGCCAGAATTAACTGGCTCGGCGGAGCCACAAAGAGTTTTCCGAGGTGCCCTGCGCGCCTTGCTCTTGTGTGAATGCCTCCTTATCCACACTGGTGCGGTTGGACTTTTCCTTAATCGCAACCCGTTCTCAAATGCAATGGAGGACATGTTTAAGACACTGACCTGGAAAGGACGTGGCATCAACATTAATGGCAAGTACGAGAGGTAGATTTGTATAGCTCGGGCAAACATTTGCAGATGGGAGGAAACAACTTCGAGGATGAGGTGAATAGAAGAATTTAGCTGGATTGGGCAGCATTTGGAAAGCTACGTCGAGTCTTTACATTGTCGATCCCAGTGTCTGAAGACAAAACTCTTCAATCAGTGCGCCCTACCCGTCATGACGTACGGAGCTGAAACGTGGACACTGATGGTACGGCTGGTCCACAAGTTCAAGGTCGCTCAGCGAGCTTCGGAAAGGGCTATGCTCGGCTTCGGCAGAGAACCAAAGTGATAGGCATAGCCATAGCCCACCGTATTAGCAAGCTGAAGTGGGCGGTGGGAGTGGGCTGGCCATATTTGCTGTAGAACCAACAACCGTTGGGGTAAACGAGTTCTTGAGTGGAGACTAGACGTGTGCGCCGCGCCGGCGTCACGCCGCCGCCGACCTTTTTCGCCACGCCGCCGCCGCCGACTAATGGTCGGCGTGAAATCGGCGTGGCCTTGACTGAATAACACACTTATTTCTTATGGGTTCATTACTAAATACTAAGCTTCGTATTTGCTTTATGTATTTATTTACATAATGCTCATATACAGGAAATAAAATATCAGCCTATCGAGTGTCATCAGTCATCACTCATTACACGTAGATACTTAGGCTCGACGACATCCAGCCTCCCGAACAAGCCGGTTTCGGTATTTGCGCAAGTAACGTCAGGTTATACCGAAGACCGAGAGGTATAACAGAACTTGCCCCTCTGCTTAACATTCGTGGCCTAAGAAGTATTTGAATCGATCGAGACGTTTATAAATAAGGGGTTACCCCCTATTCATAATCAAATACTATATGTACACTATTTCCAGCGGTACCAAGTAGACTTTTCCTCCTTGCGCCGATACCACAATGCCGGGGGTCGTGATTATCAAGCCATCAATTTCTCTTTTACGATCTTCCGCCAACGGCCCCCATCTTTGGCAGCGTGGACCACTTCAGCAACCTGAATGTTGAATGTGGTGCGGATCCGGTCTGTCTAGTGCATGGGGCTCGGTCTTTTCCTTTTAAACTTTCCCGAGACAATAAGTTTTTGCAGGTCTTCCAAGTTTGTGGGTTATGTGTCCAAAGAACAAGTAACCAACAAACAGTAGAACAAGTAAGCCAAGTAGACTACTGGTACTTATATTGTAGCGTCCAGTTCATCTCCACCAAGACCGGTATTCGAAACCCATACCATTGCACTGAGGAGTATTGCAGTATGTCAAAGCTGTTTTTGGTTGCTTTGGGAGATGTCTTCAAGATTTTGGTCTGGATAGGGTTTTGTCATCAACATCAGTAGCGAGTATATTAGTTCTACCACACACCACGTTCGGTTCGCCGACTATAAAGTAATTATGGCTGAAACCTTGGAGAACTTGAGCACTATACTCATAGATGTCTGTAGAGCCCCTGAATGCGTTGGGCTTAAGATACAACGAAGATCAACGAAGACCATATGAAATATCTAGAATTTGAGATACAAACTCCAGTCAAGATCTAAGCTCAAAGTCGACGAATATTATGTGTACCGGAGACAGACAGCTGGACCAGTTGGGTGGATCTAACTTTGAGGATAAGGTCAATAGTAAAGTAGTGCCGGACAGCACAATATCTTCTCAATCATTATCCCGCAGTACGAGGGGCGTTCAATAAGTAATGAGAATGATAAGGACGCAAAGAACTTTTAACATATTTTACTTTATTTTTCAATATAGTCACCTTTCAAGAGTATACACTTATTATATCTTTTTTCTAAACATAAAATTCCCTTTTTAAAAAAATCTTCTTCTTGACCCCTTAAAAAATCCTGTACCGCAGCGATCACGGCGTCATCATCATCAAATTTCTGACCTCTGAGGTGCTCTTTTAATCGCGGAAATAAATAAAAATCACTAGGAGCTAGGTCTGGTGAATATGGCGGATGCTCCATCAATTCAAAGCCAGCATCTTTGATGGCAGCCATCGCAACTCTTGACTTATGTGCGGGAGCGTTGTCCTGGTGAAACAAAACACCTTTGGAAAGTTTTCCTCGACGTTCCTCGCGTATAACATTACGCAGTTTTTTTATTTGTTCCGCATATAAATTCCCCGTAATTGTAGCTCCATGATCGAGGTATTCAATCATAACAACCCCTTGGCTATCCCAGAAAAGGGAGCCCATGACTTTGCCGGCGGATGTTAGTGCCTTGAATTTCTTCGGAGTCGGAGATGATGGCCTCTTCCAAGTCATAGACTGTTGTTTGGTTTCTGGGTCGTAATGGTGAAGCCACGTTTCATCCATTGTTACAAAACGAGCCAAAAATCGGTCAGGATCTTGCTGTAACAAGTCCAAACAGCTCTGTGAAACCCGCAATCTGGTTTGTTTCTGAGTGTCCGTAAGCATTCTGGGTACCCAGCGTGCTGATACCTTTTTCATCCCCAAATGGTCATGTATTATATTGTGAACGCTACCTACAGAAATATTTACTTCTTCAGCTATAAAACGAACAGTAACACGACGATCCGTTAAAATTATTTTCTCAATTTTTTTAATAATTTGTTCGGTCACTGCAGTGTTCGGCCGCCCTGAGCATGGGTCGTCATTGGTGTTCGATCTTCCCCTTTTAAACTCGGCACACCACCGTGCAACCGTAGAATACGGAGGAGCGTGAACCCCTAATGTTTCACGCAAATCTACATTAACTTGCTCAGTAGTAAAATTTTTCAAGCAAAGGTATTTAATCACCGCACGAACTTCAATTTTCTCCATTTTTACCATTTGATCCCGACACAACGAAAAGAATGCGTTCTAGTGACGAGAAAACAAACGACAGTCAAATTATTATTTTTAATTTTTTATAACAATTAAATGGGCTATGCCTGCCAGTACTTTTTTATTTCTTTGCTAAAGAGGTTATATGTCATTATCATTACTTATTGAACGCCCCTCGTACTTATTTCAAAGCGAAATTCTTCGACCAAGTGTTACTTACGGCTCTAAAGTGGTAGGTAACTATAGGCTTAGTAAAAAGATCACTCAATGAGCTATTTAATTGATGGAAAGAGGAGTTCCATACGAGATTGAAATAAGAATGTTGAGAGTCGTAGAATAACTGAAACTTCAATTCAAGGTTTTCCACTTCCATTTTAGCAGTGTTTCTTCTTATTTTACCATTTTGGGTCATTTAGTTTCCCAATGGGTCTTAACTAAATTACAATACCGATGGGACTTTCACATCTCGTAGCTAGGATCTGAAGCTGGCTTCCAACTGGGAAAAATAATCCCGATTCTAAGCTGACTACTATACGGGAATTTGAAAGTCCCATCTCGTAGCTAGGTTCTGAAGCTGGCTTCCAGATGGGAAAAATAATCCCGATTCGAAGCTGGCTCAAAGGGCCGTAAGACCATTCTTCCATGTTGGGAAAAACATACAAACACTACGAGATGAGACTAAAGGCAATATCAATCTAATGAATATGATATCTCTGTCGCTATTTTTTAATTACTATAAAAATATAGCCTAAAAATTTTTTTTACCTAAAATCTATTTTGTGTGTAATGCCAAAATTGATCCCATTTAGTAGCTAGCTACAAGATGGGAAGGCATGTTTCTCATTTCGTAGCCAGCTAGTAAATCTGGCTACGAGATGGGAAAATTGTTCCCATTTGGTAGCTAGCTACGAGATGGGAAGATAGGATTCTCATTTCGTAGCTAGCTACCAAATCTGGCTACGAGATGGGACTAAAGGATATAGTTAACTAAAGAAACTTACTCACAAACATGACCCTTTTTGGCATTTGTAATATTATTCATACTTTCAGCATATTCCTGTCTATGGAGTACTGTGAACAGGACCTGGCTTCCTTGTTAGACAATATGTCTTCTCCATTCACCGAGTCGCAAGTAAAGTGCCTAATGCTGCAGGTGCTTAAGGGTCTCAAGTATTTGCACGCCAATTTTATTGTGCACAGAGATTTAAAAGTCTCCAATTTACTGCTGACGGACAAGGGCTGTGTTAAAATAGGTATGTATAATTTATAGTTTTTGAACCAAAACAATGTTAAAAACTTGCATTATTTCATAATCACACATTTTTAGAACACAATCTCGATTTTATCACCAAGTTAAAACTTTAAACCTTGCATTCACATAAATTTTTAGTTAACATTATTGATATTATATTCATATTAATTTATTAGTATTAAAGTAAAACTGCGTAGTCAAATGCTATGGAAAGTCGGACATGGTTTCACTCACGATTACGTGCGGATTTGTCAAAAATAATCTGTAATGACTAATGACATGACATGACAATACGAGCTGAATAAAAAATACGTAAATCAGACAACAATAAATAATAACATTGTTGACAATAAACTGAAAAGTAAGTATCAAATTGTTTCCAGCCGATTTCGGGCTGGCTCGTTGGCTCGGCGCCCCCGCACGCAGCGCGACGCCCCGAGTGGTCACGCTCTGGTACCGCGCGCCCGAGTTGCTCCTGCAGTCACCGAAGCAGACCCCAGCACTGGACATGTGGGCAGCGGGCTGCATATTGGGCGAACTGCTCGCCAACAAGCCACTGTTGCCGGGGAGGAGTGAAATAGAGCAGTTGGAACTTATTGTTGATTTGCTGGGTAAGTTTGTATTATAGTGTGTTTATTTTCGTGTTTGAAACACTTGTAAGATGTGACTTAGTAAGGTACAATCGACAACACAGCTGTGGATACATACAAAGTGCCAGAAATATGTATACACACCTTTATGTCCAGGCAATAAAGTTCTGTTTACATATTTTTGGCATTTTGCCTGTGTTCACAGGTGTGTGGTCGATTGTACAACAAATATTGTTGACACAAAATCTTACGAGTCCTCTATTACTAGACCCCGGATTGTTGTGGCGGTGACGTCACAATAGGGTGATTTGGGGAGTAAATGGAACGGTAGAACAAAATGATACATAAATTATAAGATAAGATAATATAAGAAATGACATATTGTGTAAATGCATACGAGGGTGAATCTCAATTTTCGTTTAAAAATGTCTAATTTCTGTGGCGCAATTTTTTCTTCATATACTCACAAAATAAATCAACATACCTTGTAAAGGACTCCAATTTATATAAGTATAAGCCATTCTGCCTTAATTTTCCCAAAGCAGTTTTGAGTTTTAGTAATTTGAAAGTTCTAGTGACAAAGAAATTAGAATGGGGCCAAAGAAATTATAAAATATGCCATATAAATTATGTGTTTCCTAGATTAGCGCCAAAGAACTTATAAAATAAGCCATAGAAATTAGATAAATACCAGGGTCTAGGTATTATTTCATAGTTCTATCGAGGTTATAAGTAAACCAAAATAAAGACAATATCGGTAAACAAATATTTATTTAAAAAATAGTGGGTTTCAACAGAAAACAGAACTATGTAATTTTTAATTCAACTTCAAATACGCTCTTTTTTTATAAAAGGAACTTAAAATCAATGTCTAAATATCAAAGATTATTTTCTATTTAAGTTCAGTCAAAGAGTAATGTAGCTAATTTTATTCGTGTGGTACTTGTATATTAAGCGATTTTTTATATGCAGAGGTTGAAGCTGAGGTACTTATAGAAGAACATCGAGATGCGGTCGATATAGGTGACATGTTCCGCAGATGATTAACGTTAGGCCAAAGGCTTCTCCGAAAAGGAGTATCCCTGCGTGGTCGAGATGGACCAGGACAATTTAAGTTCACCTTGTTCTATTAATGGAGGCGGGTCCGAACGTAAGGACCCAGGATAGTTTAATCGCTGGTTTTCTATTAATTGTTGCGGCCCTACAACTTCTACATCAGATTCAGGAGGATTATTCTCTCTCAGCATCAGTTCTAGTCGTGCTCGTTGTTTTTTTTTAAAATGTTCCCTATTTCGTTTTCTAATGGTATTTTGTTGACGAAATGGCATTTCACTGATAGACATAAAAAATGATCTGCTTTCCTTTTATGATAGCTTTGGCGTTGTTTTTCTTTAAGTTTTTCATAATGTTCAGGATCATTTCTAATTTTCTTTAATCGCTTTTTCTTTAAGCAGCAACCTTCTTTTTTTCTACTCTTTCCTCTTTTATTTGCTTGTTTTAGTAATTTGTCCTAAATTGGCTTATTTGGTTTCAGTTTTATTTTAATAGCTGCCTTTTTTTTCTTCACGGCTTTTTTAATTATTGTTTGTATGTGTAATCAATGCAATAAACTACTTCAATTTCCCAATTTATGGAAACACTTAAATATTAATATAAAAGCATTTTGCAATTCAGCCCGTCGCCATTTATTGCAATGAAATGTTATTGTATGACTACCGTCTTAAAATATGACCAGTCAATAAGTTAATTTTAAAGATTAGATCAATTATTGATTTGAAAAATGTTCATTACAACGATCGTATACACACACATACACATATTATTCGAGATTAAATCAAATATGGCGTTTTTCGGAAGAATATTAGAGGAATAAACAAGTATTATCTAATTTTAATGGACCAATAGGCTACTTGACTCATATCAAGTTTAGTGCAAAAAAATATTATTTTCTGTAGTATTTATTGAAAAGATCAATATTTTTCGAATACGGTGTATTAAAAGTGTTTGATGGGTACATATTTTATATTGAAAAATTTGTTTTATTTTTTTTTAATTTTGTATTCTGGAAACGGTGTCGGCCATGATGTGATGTCATAGGATCTTAAACTAACTTCATGTCGAATCTTATACAAGTGAAATTCGCCATGGATATGTAGGCATGTAGCTTTGCTGTGACATTGACATGTCAAAATATGTTTGTTTTCGGTTTGAGTGACGTCACACCACAGATAATCTAAGCATTAACATGGCTAGTATCGTTTTCGCGCGGTAATGAAGGTTTAAATTTTAAGTTATATTTTTGCGGTTTTCTAGGTCGTGAAAAAATATATTTATATTTTTTTTACGTTAATCAGATATTGATTAATAATATAAGACAAACTTTAAAAATGGGTCAAGTAGCCTATTCTAATTTCGTTGGAACCTCGTGCCAAAGAAATCCGCAGAAATTAGCGCCAAAGAAATTAGAAATGCACACAAAATATTTTTTTACTTTTTAATTATTTTACTTAAGAGTTCGTATTAACTTTGTAGATATAGGATACCATAGCATGCGTGGACTATAAAAATATTTAAAAAAACAAGTCATTTTTTGACACAAATTTCACAGTCGAAGAAATTAGGCACTCATCGGCAGAAAATCCCCGAAAGGCGATATTAATTTTTTTTTTTGAGAAACACGTTCATTTCACACAGGTCTACACTACTCGATCGTTAGAAGGCAATTGAAAGGGTGCGGTGTCATGGGGTGGGGATAGCTTAAGGAACTCAGATAATCAATGCATGATGAGACAAGTACGCCAAAGAAATTAGGTAATTTTATGTGGGACAAAATTGATCAGATGATAACTTTTATATAAACAAGTTTAAAAAAAGAAGTATCTAATATACGTTTAGTTTAACATTCATACATAGTGAAAAAACTATTTAAGAGGGTTTTATGTCGATTAGTTTGGAAATTTTGATAGCTCGACGATAAAAACACGGTAGTGGACGCGCCTAAGAGCTTAGGTTTTTGATGTTTGAAATTTTTTTTAATTACATGTATGTGAAAATATTACGTTGTTAACGATGAATATATTCGTTTTTAAGTTGATCTTCATTCCTAAAAAAAACCTGTCCTTTATAGTTGAATGGGCATTTTCGCGAGAAGAGATCCAAAAAAATTTTTTTTTAAGGTAGGTAAATTTAATGTTTTTCCTACTCAGAATAACGAGTTCTTTCAATCTAGGAGAAAAAAAGTACAAGAAAAAAATGGTCCCACATTTTTCATACATTTTACATGCTCTCCACTTTGTAACCGCTGTACAAAGTGTTTGAAAAACGGTTACGTAATAGAAACAAAAAGTTGGGACACTTTTTTTCTTCTAGTAGGATCGAAAGAGCTCGTGATTCTGAGCAGGAAAAACATAAAATTTACCTGTTTCAGAAAAATAAGTTTTTGGATTTCTTCTCGCGAAAATGCCCGAATATAAAGTAGGTTAACATGCGTGGACGTGTGCAAAACATGAAAATTGAGATTCACCCACGAGATTGTACTTATTATTTTACAGTATAAATAAAGCAAACAGTTTCTATCTAAGGTCAAACTTTATACAGGTTTATATAGTTTGCTTACATTGATAAAATTAAGTCTAATATTTATGTACGTTCCATTTACTGAACAGTTGAACGAAATTATTATTCGACCGGTCTGTTTTTTGTCGAAAACTAGTAAACTTAATATAAAAATAAATAATATAAATAAATTCAGTGGAATTATTTTATTATGAATTTATTCACATTTATTCGTTTACGTACCTGTAGTAAATAAAGGGCCTGGCCGGACTGCCATGGTAAAATCGCCCCTGGCAAAATATGAAATATTGATATGCAGGATTATTCGTATTGTTACTACATGTACTACTACTGGATATTATGCCTCAAACTATTTCCGTTTACGAAAAAAATTAAAAAAAAGAAAATTTGTTATTTTGCCATAAAAGATAGCTTGGCTAAAACTATGCTTAAGTTCGATAAATATACATTAACTTTTAACAGAGTTTAGAGCTGATTCGTTAAAAGATTTACCACACTGTTAATGCAAATCAAATCATAATCTTATTAAAAAGAAACAAAACTACTAAGTATATGGAGGTACTTAAGTATTCTTTTGGCTCAAACTGATACTATACCCTACTTGAAAAAAAAAAAGAGAATATAAAATAACATACATACATACTTGTAATTGTTAAATGAGCAGATTATATTTAAACGTGCCTTAAAACTGAACTCAGTTTTTAGCTATAATATGACTGCTTCAATTTCCCACTAGTGCGAGAAATAAAATAAAACTTATTTTTTTAAATAATAATTAGTTTCAATTGGGAGAACAGAGGGCCTACCATGGTCGCACTTGTCACAGAGGCTGTCACGTTCGCACTCGCGTGCTGGTGGGAGCGTGACAGCCTCTGTGACAAGAGCGACCATGGTAGCCTAGCAGGGCCACTTCCCGTTAAACAATACTAAGGTTAATTTTGTTCACTATGTATATAAAAAAAAAATTTTTCAAGTTGTTGATCCACAGTAATATTTTTAATAAAAATATATGTAATAGAGTATAAAATTGCGAATATTATATGAAAATATAGTAGGTGTCGCTAACTCGTATGTGGTAAAAAAAATGATATTTAAAACATAAATTAAAAAAAAAATATGTTTAACAAAAAGTCAGGAAGTAAATTTTTTTTTAATTGATGTATCCCTAATATATCTATAAAATATCCAAAGAACAAGTCAATCGGATACGTGGTTTTAAAGAAAAAAATAAAAAACAAAATTTCTTTTTTATAATTTTTTCTTAAACGGAAATAGTTTGAGGCATAATATCCAGTAGTAGTACATGTAGTAACAATACGAATAATCCTGCATATCGATATTTCATATTTTGCCAGGGGCGATTTTACCATGGCAGTCCGGCCAGGCCCTTTATGTTTTCTTTGGTGAAACTAATATAAATTCTTATCTTATCTTATAATTTATGTATCATTTTGTTCTACCGTTCCATTTACTCCCCAAATCACCCTATCGTGACGTCACCGCCACAAAAATCCGGGGTCTATCTATTACATTTTCTGTGAACATAAACAGAAGCACAGATAAAGTGTAAGTTCTAATCAATAATAGTGAAATAAATCAGATTTGTCACATACTCCATACATACAAAACATGTTAAATAACGGTGAAAAAAAAATTATTGTAAAACATATTCACCGCAAAAAATCTGTGAAGTCAGTTGAATGTGTTAGATAAATTAAAATTCTTTGTTGTGTCTGGCGAGGAGGCTAAGTAGCACAATAAAATCAATCATAATAGACTGAAACAGCGACATATCCCTTCATATGAGCGTGACACGCACTTGGAGCAATCCTGGTGATGTGATAGACAAGCTTTATAATTGTTAGTCGAGATACTGGTGTCTAGCCTTTTAAAAGACAGGAAAGGCTTTTAAAAGGCCAAATGTGAGCGCAGTGATAATAGGCATGATGACTGGCAAGTCAAATAAGCATCTTTTTTCGAACTGTCAAAACGATCACCACTATGAAATTTTATATGAAATACTCAAAAGCGACGTCACGTTTGAGTACTGCCACACACTTTGCTGTCCTGTACAAAAATTACTGCAATCTACATCTTAGTTATAATTTCTTCGTCTATTATGTCGTGCATAATGTTAACCCTTTGACCATTTGACAGCTCTATTAAAGCATTCCATTTCGAACCTTACGTATTTGTAAATTGATTCGTTTTTGTTTTTTACATGTCGGCAAATATGTTGCCAATACCCGTTAAAGGGTTAAATATTTTTAACTACAGTCATCATCCCAATTACTTATCTTCGCTTACCTCTTTTCCATCCTGCGACCATATATAACATGGACGTCTAACGCCAGCTCAAAAATGCCCCCAAACACAATTGTTCAATTGTGCCAAGATGGGCAGGACATAGCGCTTTTCTTAACACCACGCATATTTCGGCGCAACATCTTTGACAAAATGTTTATAGAATATAGCCAGTCAAAACTTTGACGAACCAATGACAACTATTTTTAAATGGCGGTTTATTTTTTTATAGGAAATTTATTTCCGTGATGCATTGAAGAGGGGGTGACACTTGTCAACTAAAATTCAGGACCGTTTCTGAAAGCCAATTTGGTATGGCGTGCGGCTTCCATGTTTTATTTGTTCGTAGTTTCCATCAAAGAATTTCCTCCCTCCAAAATTCCTCATGTTTTTCCTAGGCACACCATCAGACGCGATCTGGCCCGAGTTCAGCGCTCTGCCCGCGCTGCAGAACTTCACGCTGAAGCAGCAGCCCTACAACAACCTCAAGCAGCGCTTCCCGTGGCTTTCGGCCGCTGGCTTGCGGCTGCTCAACTTCCTCTTCATGTACGACCCCAACAAGCGCGCGACGGCCGAGGAGTGCCTGCAGAGCTCCTACTTCAAGGAGCAGCCTTTACGTGAGTACAGAATAATTAATATATATACAGAAAGGATACGCCCACCTCTGCATCGATTCGAATTACGTCGCACCGCCGAAAACCAAAATAGTTAAGATTACGATAAAAAAATCTTATGATTTAAGGAATTAAGGACTAAAACTTTAAATTTATTTTAAGCTAGTCGCAACTTGTACATCTGAACTAGCGTTGAAAATTTTCGGATTAAATCCCGATTCTTTCAAACAGCTTGTTTTTTTCCGGAAATTTTCGAAAAAATCAATGAAAGATTCCACTATAATTTTCAACTCTAAACCAATGCGAATTAGATCTAATTTTCACTTTTACCAGGATAAAGCGATGTCATCGAAGAAAAGTCAATTGAAATAGATAGCAAGGAGTGACAGTGACAGATTGATTATTTCTGTAAAAACCCGAAAAAAAACGGAAAAAAACAAAATTTTCATATATTCCCGAAAAAAAAACCATTTGATTTTTTCCGACATTTTCAATGCTAATCTGAACCCAAAAGTTTCAAAAATTCTAACTATTTTCTTAAATCGTCATAACTCGATTAGCCGTTTTGTAAGAATCTACCTATAACACAAACATGATTCGACTAAATCATCATTTTTGTTGCAGCGTGCGACCCTAAGCTCATGCCGAGCTTCCCGCAACACAGGAACATGAAAGGGCAACAGAAGAGTTCTTCTAACCAGTTGAACATCCCGCTATCTAGTCTAAACACAGGCGCGAATGATCAAACCAACAATTTGCCCGCTATCTCGGACCTCCTAGGGTCCCTGGTTAAGAAACGGAGATTAGATTAAGTGATTTATAATTCCTTATTAATTTAGATTAAGGTTTATTAATAAACTACCAATAAGTAAGACACAAGTTTTAATACAAAATTTCTGTTACATTTGGGTTGTTCTGTTGTTTACTTAAAAATTTTCCGATTTTTAGGTTTTCATAGGATCGGATGGTTGAATGCAAGTGACAGATAGAATAGGGCTTCCTGACCAATGCAGTTAGTAGTTATCAGCGTATTTTTTATGCAACCGATAAATTAGGCACAATGCGTTTTGAAATAGGTATCGTTGGATAAACATTTTGTGCATAAATATTTTATAGTCATCAATGACGACATTATTTCGTCTACAAACAGTATCGTCTTTATTCTCGTCTCGTCTAACCTAACCTTACCACAATAGAATAGATGCCTTTTAAGCCTGAATGATGAGATATACACTCCATTATTGCTATCTAAAAGGACAAAAAAATATTTGTTCGCTTCTAGTACGAATAATAGAGGTTTATGTTAGTTATTTCCAGAAATAATTTTGTGGATTTTGCTTAAAAGTTTGTACCCATTTTTCATAGACGAAATAATGATCCTATAAAATATTTACGTAGAAATTTGGTGACGGGGGTTCTGACAAAGGTATCGATTGTATAAAGAAATTTAACGTTGATTCAGTCAGTCAGGAAATCCCTGTCCTTGTCACGTTTGAACTCAATCGGCCGGTCAATATTTATTTCTAATCAGTGGATGCGTCTTCGTCTCCAGATAGGCCGAGGGCTTGACTAAATTTTTGATATTTTTGAATTTGAGCTTTGTCAGGCGTTACAGGCTTCTTCTTATCTTTCTGAAAGAAAAGAGATGAAATAAAAATGCAGTTCAATTTAACAACACTTTATGCATTCAATTCAATACATTTTGATTCATAACACAACGCTTTTATCAAATTACGCCGAAACATAAATATTATATTTTATACATATTGCCACAAATCTGTAATCGAATTAACGAATCGACGTAACCAAGATCATGTGTGGCGAGAAATCAAAATAATGCTCATTATCCAAGTAGCAGCTCTGTGCACCTCCGTTGTTTCACTTTTCTGGGTTCAGATAAAAACATTCCGAAAGTAAACCATTTTTGGAAAGGAATTAATAATCGTTAAACAATAAAAATCTACACAGCTTAATGCAACTTTCACTTGTAATAAATTATTTCTTGAATGTCATAGCTCTGCCTCAAAAACTTGCGTATTTCCACATAGACATTCCACATAAACTAAACTAGATACATTTTTCTACTTCGAAAACCCCTACATACTTACTGGAGCAATTTTCGTCGAATACGTTAGAGCTGTTCACGAGATCCCGAAAAGGGTATATAAATAATACACTATACATATTGCTCGTTGCGGTATCAGTAACACTTACTAACAAGAATACCGAATGTGCATCCCTAATTTACGTAATTTCGTGTTCCATTGGAACATTGAAAATCCTACTCACGCTTTCTTTTTCTTGTCTCTCAATATGTCTCAGTGAACGGATGCATTGTGAGCAAAGTATCACATCTTCCATGTGATTAACGGTCTTCTTTCGATGATGGTGTTTTAATCTGCAAGAGTACACGTATATTCTGTGGTAATTAAGTATCCATAATATTTATAATGAGAAAGTGTCTACTCGTTAAATTGACACTGCGTTTTATCATTTTAGGTGACATATGTTAATCTGTACGGAGTGTGCGGTTTATATAGGTCAGTATCAGGAATCCTGGAGCTGACAAAGGATAAGAGTAGATTGGAAATTTATATGAAAAATCCAGAATTAATCTATCTCGAGATATGAAGTGTTGGTATGTTAATATATTATGTTCTAGGAAAGAACAGAGAAAAAAATGTATCCGCTAAATTCTTCCATAGGCCGGGATTACACCTGTGAGTTCTTACGTAAGTCGTAGGGATGGAGCAATACTAAAGAATGAGATAGTAATATTAACCTTAGTATAACTCCATCTCTACAACTTACGTAAGAAACCACACGTGTAATTCCGGCCTTAGCCCAGCCTTACACCTGTAAGTTCTTACGTAAGTTATAGGGACGGGGCTATACTAAGGAATGAGATAGTGATATTCACCTCTCATTCCTTAGTATAGCTCCGTCCCTATAACTTACGTAAGAACTTACAGGTGTACGAGCGCTCTTAAAGGGATAAAAAGGAGGGGTGGATGTTTACGAGCAATTACTAAAGTCCATGCAGACTTCATCAACTTACAGTTTCCCGCAATAATCACACTGCAGCTTATTCGCCTCCCGATGCGTAACTATGTGGGACCCGAGCTCGTGGTAGGTTGGGTACCGGTCCTGGCAGCGTGGGCAAATGATCTTGCCCTCCGACCTTCCGCCGTTGTTCTGGTGCTCGATTAGCTCTTGTGATGATTGGAAGTTGTGGTGGCAGCTGCTACACCTGCGAACAGTATAAAAAGCTGAGTACGTTAAATTTAAAAAGCTGGTACGAATGAAATTAATGATATTTATTATTGTATAGATGCGGCCCTGTCTCATCATTCTCATCAACCTGCCACATTTACATAATCACCTATTACAGTCCACTGCTGGATGTAGGCCTCTCCCATTACTTATGCATATAGACACATTAGAAGGTAATGCCAATAATCGCCACACTGGCCAAGCAGGTTGCCAATCCCAGTAATCTGTCCATTATGATGTCGCTGCTGCCCACCATCGATCTTTAATAAATTAATCGTCAGCGACATTTCAATCCTTTAGTCGACGCTTACGACTCCTACGGGAAGAGTTGGCGTGGTGACAAATTCTTGCTACCGTTACCACGCAGCTGATCGATCACACTCTTTACACAATACCAGCTCTTTTAACTGATATGTACCTACTACAGTAGAATGACAAAGCTGACTTCGCAGTAATAGGGTATGCTACCACTTTTCGGCTTTATTAACACGGAATAGTGCAAAACTGGTAGACAATATATTAAGCTTATGGTAGGGGAGGTAGGGGAGGGAAGGGCAGTTGGGAGACATGGGCACCCCCTTTTTATTCTGATTTGATCAAAGATTTTATTTTTTTCTTGATTTGGTAGTTTACTTTACCGACTGGCAACACTATTCATCCATAGACTATCTGTATTTTCTGTCAGTTGTGAAACACAAACACGTTTGAAGGTTATGCGCTCGTAAAAGTAAATATTTTGCTGCGGTTTCGGATTGTAATAAAGAGAAAACTAATTAAAGGTATGTGTATTTTCTATTATTTATCTATTGTATATTTACTAATCTATGAATTAAACTGAAATTCAAGCCTAAATATGTAGATTCAAAAAAATACCGGTAACCTATGTCAAAAATGTATACGGAGGGAGCAATGGGCATTTGGCGCGCGGGTGGTTTGGGCATGCCCAATGCTCCCTCCTATTATGTTCAGTATAGGTGGAGTAGAGCCAATATTTAAGGTTTATTTTTAATTACAGAAAGATGCCATTTAAATTCAAAAAGATAGGATTGCGACGGGAAATTCCTAAAGATTTAATATTACGAGCCATAGAAGAAATATCAAAAGGTTCAAAAATAAAAACTACTGCTGATAAATACGGAATCCCTAGATCTAGTTTGCAACGGTACCTAAAACAAGATTCCATAAAGGATTTTGGTTTTGATTATTGATATAGTTTATTTGTTAACTAATTTTTGAATTCCGTTATGGATATAAAGCGATTTATTTGCCGAGCCCAAGCCTCCCACAGGGTATGCCCAAGCCTCCCTACCATAGGGAGCATTGGGCACTTTTGACTTAGTTTATAAAATATCTCGTAATGTTGAAACTGATTGTGATTTTTAAGAAATCTCTTTAGTTATATCTAGCCAAGTATGTGATGCAATAAGAATTGGCAATAAAAGTTGATTATCTATAAAATCTGTTTTTTTATGCAATAAATAGTGAAAAAGTGCCCATACCTCCCCTACCTCCCCTACAGTACAGTACTTAAGAAATTAGCGTTCCTCTTTTGGACCAACTGCGTGTCTTAACTACAGGCTGCAAAGTACTTATTGATCTATTTAACTTGCTTTTAAATCAATAAACTGTTTATCTATCTTAAAACAGGAAAATATCATAAACTTACATGAATATATTTGGTTGAAGATGAAACGCCATGTGTTCAATAATCTTCTTAGGGCAAAAATAGTGAAACTTTTTGTCGCAACACTCCACATACCCTGGGACTCCATGTCTTTCCTTGTAATGCTTCATTAGTGATCTATAATTGAAGTCGTTCTGGTGACAGATGCAGCATTCCATTTTATAGAATAGGGTTATTTGCCTATCGAGCACCGCTCCCTGTTTGGCCGGCCTACCGTCGATGATAACTACCGGATCTAATATATCAGTTTCACAATCGCGTACCTCTTTCTTCACGTCTTTTTTACTTGATTTGGTCCTTTCTGAAGGTTTGTCTGTAGACGTTGTGCTACTGAGTAATGATTCGTCCACATTTTCAGTACGCACAAACTCTTCTAATGGCATAGATTCCATAAATTTTAATTCAAGGGGTGATTTCTTTTTGGGGTTTTTGACTTTATTTGAGTCTCCTTGGTGATGGGCAGATTCCGTTGGAGGAGTCTTTGGTTTATTCTGTGATGTTTTTTCCGCTTCTAAAACGTTGTGGTTTAATACAGCAGGTACAATAGGTGGTATTGCTTCGATATTATGTTTGGTAGTCTTCTCTTGCTTATTTTTGCGGAATTCCAAAAACTTTTGTGTTTTTTCGACTTTGACGGAGAACAAATGGTGGATGCTAACTAATTGTAAGCAGTCATGGCATATTGCTTTTGGAAGGAAATCATCCGAGCGTATCTGCAATAAAATAAACTTAATGATGTCTCGCAATTAATCACGTCTACTCTGCTTGTCTGTAAACTTATTACATAGGTACCTAATTATGCTACTTTACCGCGTTTATTGGTTAACACATTAACTGTCACGTCGCGCGTCGGTGGCAGTGAATACGTTAAGCTCTAGGTACATAGGTAGTACATTACAATCAAACAATATTAAATGTTGTGCGAGGAAAACTTTGAAGTGATGCAGATGCGTACCACAAAGCCGTAGAGCCGTTTGATCTTGCGCTTGAGTTCAAGACTGAGGGGTTTGAGCTTCACCACGTCCGTGCAGAGACACAGGCGGCATGACAGCTCCCGCACTATAGTCTTCTCCAACTGGGTGAAGTCGTTCATACTGCTGATTTATACTATTGACACTGAAATAGGTAGGTACATTCTAGTACCTACTTTAACGCGTAAAATACACTTTATGCTTCGAATTGTTATAAGACATTACAAATAGGTACTGATTTACTATATGAAATTATAAATTATTTTGTGTTGTTTTGGCGATAATTTTGATTAAGTGTGACAGTTTCATGCGAGTTTATTTTTTCGTGTGTGACGTAGATGACAGACTGCCAGAGGTTGACACTTGCGACACTCCTAAGTTAATCCTATTTGTTTGAATTTACATAATTTAACGAGGAACTTTATTCTCATCATGGAACATAATATATTCAACTTACCTATTACCTAAAATTAAATATGTACATTGGGTCGAAACTTATCATTAGGTACGTTCGACGCCGGTGACACACATATGTGACCGAAAAAACTGTATTCCTATGCCAGTGAGACACATACGTGTTCAAAGTAATCTCATTCTTATGCCACTAGTATTCATCAAGTTCTCACTCCTATGCCAGTCGCATCGAAATATGGACGAACATTTTTGACACAAATGTGTGTCGCCGGCATTGGAGTACAATCTTTTCGGTCACACATGCGTGTCACTGGCATAGGATTTCTACTTATCAGACAATTTCAATCGGCATAGTATAAGCACTTAGTGAAACAGTACCGGAGGCGAAAGTAGTATGTACCAGTACAAACAAACACTATGAGATACACTCGCGGTCCCGTATTTATAGAAAATACACATTTTAAAGACAGTTTTCAATTTTTTACAGGATAGGTAGAACAGCGAACAAGTTCTTTTTCAACATTAGATTATATTGTAATTTTCCTGAATTAATCATAGAAACAAAAAAACGTCGTTAGATCGATTACCTAGCGCTGGCAACATTTTGGAATGTTATAAAACCGCCATATATGTATGGAAAAAGGGGTTTTATAATATAACACGACTTGCTATTTTTATATCCATAGAGTTATCTGACAACCAAATTAGATGTTTTTGGTTGCGGGAAAATCAGGGAAATTCCAAGAGCACATTACTGCGACTTCCTCGCACAACACATCAGTATTGCGATAGAGCGAGGCAATGCCGCCAGCATCCTCGGTAGAATGCCACGAGGGCCAATCTTAGATATAGGTTAGGTTAAGTAGATTAGTTCGATTTAATCTACCTACGTGTATAAATTGTACAGTTTTGAAAATAAATATGATACTTAATCCTAAAAAGGATGAATGGACTTTAGAAGTGAATTTGATTGCGTCTGCCAGCTGTTCGATTCAATGCCTACGTAGATAGGTAGGGTTTTTTTGTGGAGAAACGATCATTTTTTCTATTTGCTCATTTTATAAAAAGACCATTTCCCTCGTCGGTTTGTTTACATGATCATTTATTTTGTTCATTAATGAATGATGAACCATGAGTGATGATCAACTAGACTGTTCTAAATCATAGAATATAGGGTTGCGTGTTGAAACCCGATAAGTCGAGATATTTTTTCATTGAAATGTCAACCTCATGTAAATGTCATATAGTTCGTATTTCAAAGAACGGTTTGCTCGACTTATCGGGTTTCACCAGACAACCCTCGTATATATATATTCAAGCTAAGTAAATAAATTATAACAATTATTTGAATAAATATATTTAAATAAAGCTGTGCTACGATTCCGCAATCAATCATACAAAAGACTTAGATTTGTAATTACTTTTTAAACGGTCTATACCGAGAGCACAGAATAAGTACTGCCCGAGAGTCTCAGAGTGCGTTTCTCATTCTTGTTCTCTCATTAGTTCGGGAGGGTGCAGAGTACAAATCGATACGTTTCCGATACCATTACACTGCTTCATTAGCTCACACGAAAACACTATGAATAGCTTTCTTGCTGAAAGAATTACCAACAGAAAATCGTTAGGTACCTACATTTACTCATTTATGTTGCTTTACGAAATATAGGCACGGTTTTTCAAATTAAGTACAAGGTAATAAGTAATCTTATGGGTGCTCGTAGCTGACCTAATACTTCAAATAATGGACAATAATAAACAAATTAAGAGATTTTTCTCAAGGTGGCTTAGTCAAATAGCTAAGGACTTTCTGTATATTTATGAACATTGCACAAATACCTACCTAAATTTACTAAGTACAAGGGTCGTGGGTTCAGTCCCCAATGAGTTAAAAAAAACTTATGTACGAAATATCAATTGATATTCATAAGTGCTTTAATACGGTGAAGCAAAAGATCTTGAGGAAACCTGCATTCATCTATCTGAATCATCTGATCTACGAAGAAATTCAAGGGTGTATGTGATTGTGAAGTCCCCAACAATTAGGTACTCGGCCAACGTTGGGACTACGCAAAATAGGCACGTTTGATGTGGAGTTGCGGAAAATGGCCAGAATACAATTACAATAACTACGCTAGCTAAAATATAAACCCAGACCCTCTAGCAATATCACGCACTACAGATAGGACAGCTGACAACTTGTAATTCTGTTTCTTTTCTAAATAAATTAATTAATACAAATATTTACTTAATATCTTTGTTAGGTGACGCACAAACAAGTTCTCAACTAATCAAATCACATAAGTAATCCACATAGCCCAGTCGCCAACGCGCTGTTTCAATTTAGGTAGGTACCTTCATAATCAAATTTATACCTTATTCATAATTTCAAACGTTTTTACCTCAGAGTACCCCTATAAAGATGGAAATAACTCTTTTGATCCATTAAAAACGCACTGGCTTTTGTAGCGACAAAATCAGTTTACGATTCAATTTTATGTTCCGAAAATATGAGTTTTAAAATAAAATTGAGGTTCATAGGCTTTTAAAAATCTGCATTCGTTCAGAATTTGGTGGAATTGTAGTGCTAGAATTTCGTCGAGTGCCGGGCCATGAGCTACTTAACTTTTTATTCCTATCGTGAATTTACGTTCAACAGGCATTTCAGTATGCATTAGTAAATTAGTACCTAACATTATATTAGGTTCGATCTACACTAAGGGCATGTTTAACCATTTCCGAATAAAATATATTTGTTAGATACATTTTAGCTGTCTTTTTCGTTTATATGTCTGGGGAAAAGGTTAGCGATCATTTTATCTGTCAGATATATTTATCGCGGAATTGTGAAACAGGTCAACACAACCAAATGTAACGGTAAACGTACGACCCCTTATTCACTATTTCTATGAGTGGCCAGGGGCCCGTTTCTCGAAAGCTTGTAACTTGTAATACAAGTGGAAAACTCCTTTTGACACTATTCATTAGATAAGGACTTCCGCTTGTATTACAAGTTACAAGCTTTCGAGAAATAGGCCCCAGTGGCTTATATTATAATGGTCCCGTTTTATCCATTTATCGTGCTACTCGTCACTTTCGCACTTGCATACTTGTTAGACCGCGCTGCAACGCCGACAAACGATAAGACGCGGTACCATCATAACTATCATAAGTCTACAGTTTCGAAAAGCTAAGTCTCCATAGTCACGCAGTGAGTCTATCGTTGTTTTTCGTTTAAATTTGTAATATCAATTTTTCATATCTGTTGTACCTTTGTAACACTTGAATGCTTTTATTTAATATTATTCATTTGGACCTTCAACAATAAGTACCTACCTACGCCGTTTAGGAATTAAAACTAACATGCGTGTTAAAAAGCTATGCGCCTTATTATTTACTGAAAATAACAGCATGCACTAATAATAAAATACAGGTTGCGCTTGTTATACAGGTTGCTCTTCTTTAAATTTACTTTCTTGATTAGTTCCTATGTTCAGGACACAATATTTCAAATTTAATTTGCTTAACAACTACTTATAGGTATTAGCTTTACTCTCTTGGTGTCCTTGGTGAACGAATAACTATTATCTGCTGAATTAACTAAAAACGGTCTCGGAAGCGTAAAGCAATTTGGGTCTACAGGCTCCGATTCATAAAATCTTCTCGTTGCCTCAGAATTCATAGGTCGTAAGTTTACGGCGTTAAGCAACTTCGTCCGACTTTAAAGAATACGAAGTATTGTACTCGTAGCTATCCATTATTCATTTTGCGCATAATAAAACGAACGCATACTAATGAAGCATAAAAATCGCAACAGGATATTTGAACTTGCTGGTCGGTCATTTGTATGGCTACAGGCTGTTGGATGGGATCTTGAAGCCTTTGTTTTCGAGAAGGTCTTAACTGAGTAGGATTTAATGTTAGGATATGCTGTTTTATAGTTGAGACGGGTATGAGTAATGGCTAATTAATAGGATTTCACGCCACTCGCTTGTTGATAAGTTTTAGATATTTATGTTTCCTTCAGTTTATTAGGATTTGTTTAACTGAACCGATGAACTTAATTATTCACAAAACATATGAGGCCACAGCCTACTTGTCATAATGAGTTTAATATTGGTTAATATTTATATTCATGTTTATATGTAGACGTATACATATAACATCTGATTGAAAATATTTACATTAATGGATGGATTAAACAGCTAATTTGATTAAACACCTGATACTCAATTTCAAACTTTACCAATTCGTCTGCGATTGATTTATTACAACACCTGGATGTTTTAATCAAAATTCTTATCCTTATTTTAAATTATAAAATGTGAAAATTGATCTTCTTTGTTGTAAACGTAACTTAGGGATGTTTTTATAATTTGCTGTAATCGTATAGTGTGGGGTATCGTTGAATAGGTATTTTAAAAAGAATCTAGGAAAGTTTTTTTCTAAGGTCAATATTTTCGGAGGTAACCACACCAGAATAAAAAACGTGTGTTCAAATCATGAATAGTGGGCGTATAGAATAAATACTTTATAAAAAACATTTTTTCTACATTACCGGGTCAGCCGTTTTTGGATACCTACGGAACCCTACAATGAGCATGAGCCGTCATGCGTTTTTGGTTTTTATTAAAGCTTTTGACTACCCACTCCGTTTAGTTAATAAATTGTGAAATATTCTGTATTGTGAAACATATATAAAATCATGCAGTCGAATTGAGAACATCCTCCTTTTTTTGAAGTCTGTTAAAAAATAACACTTGTTTTTGCTATGTAAATATGTTTCATGACATATGGAAATAATTGATATCGACGGTGGAAAGGTGAAACCCTTTAAGCGACATTTTGGTCAAAAATGAGTTTTATATATCGACGGAACCGGCTTTTTTTTCTGCGTCGTTTAAGCCAAGTAATACTGAGATCTGACGACTTCAATGTCGCTTAAGGTATAATGAAATAATGGTCAAATTTAAAGACAGGGATGTTAAGCGACGCAATTATTGGCTAAAATTTAGACAGTGTCACTTAAGCATACACATTTATATACATAGTCGCTTAAGTTTTTTTTTTCAAGTGCTACTGTTGTCGGTTAATTGCATGTCATACAAATTACCTTGCCCTGTAAGCGACACTTTTCTGACTAAAATAATTTTATTTATAAACCGTAGGGTCGCTTAAAGGCTCGTTTCGGAGAATTCTTAGGTCAATATCAATTAAGCGACATTTATTTCAGAAGGTTCCAAGTTTATTGAAATAACGTTATTACTATTTCATAGATATGACAATTTGACAAAATACGTTCAAAGGACACAAGTCTCTAAAGCGGCCACAGAAAGTGATACGATTTTTTTTCCTAAAAATAAAACTTTAAAACGCTCTCCTGGACAATTACCAAAATGTCGCTTAACAGGTTTCTCCTTTCCACCGTCGATATATTTTTCATTTCTTACCGGTTCTTCTCAGGGTCAGTGGTGTAGGGTTAGAACTGGAAGTAGTTTTAATTTTATGTGTAACTATAAATTAGACCACTCACAAGAGTTTGTTGCTATCTGGATTTGAATAAAGAATCATTTGAATTTGACATTAGCAATATTATTAATATCTTCTGAGAACAGAACAGAAAACAAGTTACCCGTCAGTTATTTGACCCATCCATCCTTTTACCGCTGTCTAATTTCTCCAAAGAAAAATACCAGTTAATCGAAGTAAGGTTAACTAAGATGGGTATAATTGAAACAGTACTTAATCGGTAACACTACTAACACTTCATAGCACCTTTGTGAGCATTTTGTAAGTGGAAAGAAAATAGAGTTTTATTTGGGTCAATTGCAAAGTATAAAGTGTTAAAGGCCTTGAATAAAAACAAAAATTAACGTTATAATTTTTCGTGTCACGAAGTTTCTGGAACAACTTTTAGCAGTGGGTTTGGTGCGTAGGTTGCAATAGCAACATATTCACAAGTTATAGGTTTCTACAGTTTGCGGTCTATCCTTTTATTTTTTGAGATTGTGCAGGATTTCACCAAACCGTTTCGTCCCAGAGGCCACTTATCTAGAGGTCAGGCTCCGGGGCACGTCCGATGCTCTATTACACATAATTGAATAGACCTCCCTTAAAGTGTTATTGTTTAGTATCTACCGCTTTATTTGCTTGTTTGTTGTATGACTTATGGAGTTTAGAAGGAAGTGTGTTTAGGTCGGGGTATTTTCGGGTGGTTCAGTATTTTTAATGCGGGTATCAGTTTAAAACTTATTATTAACAACCTTTTAGCTCGCAAAGCTTGATTTTGTTTCTAGCTGCTAATGTAACTAATTAGCGAGCTTTCCTAAAATGGGATGTCGATACCGACTTTACTTTAGTGCTGTTATTTTACTCTCGTTCGTATCCAAAAGCCAGCGGTCTATAATTGGATCAGCGAACTCATTACCTAAGGGCAGACCGGCTCGGTTGTCCTCAAAAACAAACAACACGAGAGAATGATTAACTAATTAGTTGGATATAGTTAAATTATTAAGCTTTGCGGGAAATCGTCTTTGAATAAGGATCTGGAGGAATACCATGAAATACTAATGCGATTTAGTTTAGGTTCAGGGTAAGGGACAGTGATGTACGACTCGTTTAGCCTTGTCCCTTTCTCTGGACATAAACTGAACAGCATTAGTACGTCATGGTAACCCCCCTGTTCCCGTAAATATCTTATTAAAATTTTATTATCGTTAGAAATAGCCATAACTACTAAAAATGGTATAAAGTAATAAAACGTTTTTAGCTTAATGATGAAATGAGATTAGCTCATGTTTTGGGATATTAACCAAGTTAACAAAATTACTTTCACTAAACTATTTACTTACAGTAAAATAAACAGTTATTGATACTTACCGATCAAAAAATGGCTCCGTATGCTAAGGACCTCGAAAATGGGAATTGTGACGTCTATCCATTTTGGAGAAAAGATCGTTTATTTATTGTTCGTTTTTTTATTAGCAAATATTTATATTATACAGGGTGACCTTTTTTTGAGTGTTCAAATTTTTACCAGGCATAAGGTATCAATAACAGATGCCATTTCTGAGAAAAAAACATAGGTCAATATTCAAAATAAAAAATGCTGTCCGCTTAAATAATTAGCAATGTGTGGATATTCGGGATGGCCCCCGGCACTCGGCAGTGACGCTCACCTATCTTACCTCGACCAATACAAAATTGCAATTAGGCCAATTAGTCGCACGCGCAGCTCCGAGAGACCGGTCGTGTACTTTCGTGTTCCATATTCGTCTCGTAAAGACGCGCGAACGTGACACAACAATGTTTACGAATCGAGAGTGTTGTTGTTATGTGAGTAATTAAATGGTGAGGGTATACAAATACATGTGTACATTAAGTTGATTGAAACTATTGTGGTAAGAACTTTTTGATTGAGCTAAAATTGTACATAAGTTGATTAAAATTTTTAAATATGCCTTTATGCAGAAAAAATCACAACTGCAATATTCAGACAACTACAGTCTAATTAACTAATCCCAAATTGCATTTTGGCGGTCATAAGCCCGTAAAAGTATGAAGGAAAATTTGAAACTTATGTCTTTTTTTATTTACAAGCTTTTGTTAAAAATCGGTCTTTTGACGCGTAACGCGTCACATGGGGGGTGGGGCGAGCGGTATTGCGACCTAATGCATAGTGCGCTGCCGTGGTATCCATGAAAGCATGTTTTTTTAGGATATCTTTCAGCTGATTGTTCTCAATATTTTAATACCGAAAGATACTGAAAGAAAAAACAGTATATACTATTTTTTATTAAGGAATCTTCTGTTAAAATTTGAACACTCGAAAAAAGGTCACCCTGTATATTTTATAGTTGGGGTTTGATCAAAACAAAAATCACGCTCGCGTCCATTGTGTTAACTACGAAAGATAGTCATACAAACTATAATTTTGCAATGACCTTTAAATACTTTTCAATAAGGCATGATGTAGGTACTTACATAAAAACTTATCTGATCTGCGCATACATTTTAATCCTAAAAACAAAAAAAGTAGTTAGTATTGATTTGTGTTGTTTTTGGTCCTTATCGTCATTAAATGTCACTAGATATACCTACATAGGTCGGTGGTGGAAGGTGATTCTCCACCGGATTACAAGTTCGGCGTGTCCAGCGGCTGGCGACTTGTGGGAGTTGTGGGAACTTTGCGGACCCACGGGCGCGGGAAATTAAAGGCGCCGCTTGAATAAATCAACACTTTGACAAAACAGTACTCGGGGTGTAAATATATTCCATTATTTATGTGTTTACTTGGAATGTCTCGGCTTTATACCGAGGTAGTTCGGAAGTTGGTTCCGTGAAGAATTAGTTTGAATAACTTATATTATACCGTGCCAAGATCTTTTGAAGTAGGTAAGCTATCCACTATTCGCCTGAGTGTAATATCTATAAAATATTTTGATCTCATTGGGCAGGTGCAAAAATGTAAGTATGTATACCTACACAAATTACTTAATACTATGAACATAATTTTACGAACTTTAGAATTATAACTAACTAGCGACCCGCCCCGGCTTCGCACGGGTACTATATCTACGTAAAAACCTTCCTCTTGAATTACTCTACCTATTAAAAAAATCTAAGCAAAATCCGTTGCGTAGTTTTAAGACAGAAAAAGTGGCTTTATTTTATACTATGTAGTGATGTGAGATTTAAATATATTAAAACATGTCCAACTTCGGCCGAACTCCTGGATGTGGATCCTCTTAATGGGTCGAAACATGTCGAACAAAATATTTTGATATACAGTGTGTAAGTCTAATACGGGCGATCAATTAAACCAGGCATGGGATTCATTAGTGTAATCATGGATTACAAGGTTTTTTTGAAGTTACTCTTAATTATGACCCCACAGAATTTTTTTAAGATTATCGGAGCAGCAATGTAGGTACGAACATTTGTTATTGTTGATATGGCAGTTATGTCATCTGCTTTTAAAATTAGTTGTCATCGAGTGTTTAACTCGCGTTGCTCTACATTGCGCGCCGAATTATTTTGTATGGAAAATTTTGTTGCTCTAATTTTAAGTAAAAAAAAATAGTTAGTTTTGACATGAACCTTTGATAAAAAACATAATAGAAGGAAGGATTGAAGGAAAGCGAGGAAGAGGGAGACCTAGAAGAAGTTACATGAAACAAATAAAAGAGAAAGTAGACGTTGTGTCGTACAAGGAAGTCAAGGAGGCGGCTTTAGACAGAGTTAGATGGAGACAGCTACATTCATCAGTTACGCCGACAAGAGTTTGACTCTTAAATTTATGATGATGATGATGAATTTTAAGTATAAAATATTTTAAAATAAAAATAAAACCGCCTTCAAAAATTCGCCCGAACTAAAAAGTAAAAAATAATTTTATTTCCTACTTCTTAGGATTTCCTACCCAAACCTTTAAACCTAGGTATCCTACAGGTATCCTACAGATTTCTTAGAAGTCGGTGCCAAGCCAAATACGTTTATAGGTATATACTCGTATTAGATAGAGCTTTGTAACTTACTGTCTGTCAGTCCGATTATGTTGTTATCAACAGAATGATCTACCTCAGTCATTTTGATTAAAGCATAACCGGTGTGACAGTAAGTTCTATGACTTGACTATAGACAAAAATCTATCAAATACGGTCATATACTCGCGAAGTGAACATATTTGTCTTGGCACCGACTTCTAAGAAATCTGTAGGATACCTGTAGGATACCTAGGTTTAAAGGTTTGGGTAGGAAATCCTAAGAAGTAGGAAATAAAATTATTTTTTACTTTTTAGTTCGGGCGAATTTTTGAAGGCGGTTTTATTTTTATTTTAAAATATTTTATTTTACGCTTTTTAGTAGTGTAAAATCGTTATTTAGTATGCACTGCACTGTAATAGGCCAGAAAACCTGAACTGGATAAGTTAAATATTCAAAGAATTATCCCATTATCAGTAGGTATGAATAATTTCAAAGATTATAGGTAACAGCCTTAGCATGCCTATATTATTTAAAGAATCACTAACCGCTAACCAACATGTCATAACTACTAAGCAAAAACTTGAATAGATCTCGAAAATGTATGACAGTTGTTACATTCAAAGAATTACTTAATCGTTAAGGAGTTATACCTTTCGTCATCAGCTCACCAATATGAGACTATGACCACCTAAAGGCAAATACTCAAATAGCTTCCAAAATATATGAAATATGTTATATTTAAAGAATTATCCCCCAACTCCTAATCTCTAAGGAGTTGTACCTTCCATCATCAGCTCACCGACATGAAAGGATGACCACCTAAACGCAAATACTCGAATAGCTTCCAAAATACATGAAATATGTTATATTTAAAGAATTGTCCCCCAACTCCTAATCTCTAAGGAGTTGTACCTTTCATCATCAGCTCACCAACATGAAAGGATGACCACCTAAAGGCAAATATTCAAATAGCTTCCAAGCCCTAGCATGCCTATATTATTTAAAGAATCACTAACCGCTAACCAACATGTCATAACTACTAAGCAAAAACTTGAATAGATCTCAAAAATGTATGACAGTTGTTACATTCAAAGAATTACTTAATCGTTAAGGAGTTATACCTTTCGTCATCAGCTCACCAACATGAGACTATGACCACCTAAAGGCAAATACTCAAATAGCTTCCAAAATATATGAACTATGTTATATTTAAAGAATTATCCCCCAACTCCTAATCTCTAAGGAGTTGTACCTTCCATCATCAGCTCACCGACATGAAAGGATGACCACCTAAACGCAAATACGCGAATAGCTTCCAAAATACATGAAATATGTTATACTTAAAGAATTATCCCCAACTCCTAATTGCTAAGGAGTTGTACCTTCCATCATCAGATCACCAACTTAAAATGTTCATGACTAGACGCAAATACTTGATTAGTCTTCGAAAAGAAATGAAAAATGTCATGTGTGCCTACAACATTTGAAGAGTTCCCTCGATTTCTCCAGGATCCCATCATCAGATCAGAATTCGGTGACAATGGGACCAACTAGAAGGTATATACCCTTTCAAACAAAAAAAGAATTTTTCAAATCGGTCCACGCGTCTTCGAATAATCGGGGAACATACATAAAAAAAAAAAAAGATTTCGACGAATTGTTAACCTCCTCCTTTTTGAAGTCGGTTAAAAAGTTATTTGAATGTACTTATTATGTCGTAAACTAACACCCGTTAAGAGCTTCGCCCGTATTAGACTTACACCCTGTATTTTACGAACCTTATTTCAGGATAACATACCTATAGTATAAGAGAGTTATTTCGATACATATTAATGCACTTAACTATACAACTGTAGCTATAAGGCTATAACCTATCTATTCATTAAACTTAAAGGACTAGGTATTTGTATGTCTGACTGACTGTTATGTAGGTAGGTACATATAGTACGGTCAAATCGTACATAATTTTACCCTAAACTCGCAAATCAAGTAGTATCGCTGCATTTTTGGTATGTTGTTAAGACACCATAGGACAGTATAAAACCATATTTTGCAAGCAAAAAAAAGTTGTGCTAGCTGGGTAGTACGTGAAAAACTGCGAAATTTACGGCCATTTTTTAGTTTCTGATTTTTATTTAAAAAACCTTACGTTTTTGATATCATATGTAAATAAACGTTTAAAGACTAATAAATTTCCAACAAGTTGAGCTAACATGCATTACCGTAGGTCTTATAGTTTCAGAGATTCGAGACTTTGAAAGTACCCCTTTTTGTAAACTAGATAAAATTTTGTGTTTTGCTAACGTTTTCGACTTAATATCGCCTCACCTAATTATGCTACGAAAAACATGCAATAGTGACCTTATAGCGCACTTAATATTCTTTAATTTAAGGGTAAAATTAGGTCAGTGAACTTTGTAGTTGAAAGTATAAACCCGAAATTCCAAAGGCAGGACGCCCGCTATCTAAGTTTTTCATACAAATCGCAAGTCGAGTTGCAAAGCTGCAATTTTGGTATATTATAAAGGCCTTATAGATATATACGAAAATGCATATTAAAAGAAAAACAAAAAAATAATTTGGGCATAGGACGTAAGGAACGGAAAAAAAATCGGACTTTTTTTAGTTTTTGACGTTTAACTAAAAATCTATTATCTTTTTGATAGTAATTGCTATAAAACTAAGAAAGAACATTAAATTTGAAAGGATTTGAGCTACGTTGCTTCACCGTAAGTTATATATATTTTGAGATACGACATTTCAAAAAGTGCCCTTTCATCAAAACATAAACAAATTTTAGGTTACGTTAAAGCTATTCACTAAATATTGGCAAAACGTTCGCGATAAGGGAAAAAAAGTAATTGTAGATAATAACTATATTAAATTTGAAACAAATTGAGCCGATAACAATTACTCTAAGTCTTATAGTTGGGGGTATGCGAGGCTTCAAAACATGCACTTATTTTCTTAACTTAATGAAGGGCACATTTTGAAATGTCGTATCTCTAAATCTATATAATTTAAGGTAATGCAAGGTAGCTCAAATCCTTTCGAATTTAATATTCTTTCTAAGTTTTGTAGCAATTAGTATCAAAAAGATAATAGTTTTTTTTAATTAAACGTCAAAAAGTAAAAGAAGTCCAATATTTTTTCTGTTTTTTTCGTCCTATGCCGAAGTTCCTTTTTTGTTTTTCTTGTAATATGCATTGTTGTACGTCCTTATAGCGCCTTTATAATATACTAAAATTGCAGCTTTGCAACACGACTTGCGATTTGTATGAAAAACTTAGATAGCGGGCCTACTGCCTTTTGAATTACGCGTTTTTATTTTCAATTACAAAGTTTACTGACCTGATTTTACCCTTAAATGAAAGAATATTAATTGCGCTATAAGATAATTATTTCATGTTTTTCGTAGCATAATTAGGTAAGGTGATATTAAACCAAAAACGTTAGCAAAACTCAACATTTTATCTAGTTTACAAAACAGGGTACTATTTGAAGTCTTGAATCTCTGAAACTATAAGACCTACGGTAATGCATGTTATCTCATCTTGTTACAAATTCATTCATCTTTAAACGTTACCTGATACATATTGTCAAAAAACGTAAGGCTTTTTTTTAAAAAATCAGAAACTAAAAATAGACAGTAAATTTCACAGTTTTTCACGTATTACGCAGCTAGCACAACTTTTTTTTGCTTGCAAAATGTGGTTTTATACTGCCCTATGGTGTCTAAATAACATACCAAAAATGCAGCTTTACTACATGTTTTGCGAGTTTAATATACGATTTGACCGTACTAATATAATTAAGTGCAGTTTTACAAAACTTCCCTGCGACATTTACATAGTTAGGCACGTACTACCTATAATATTATATTATAGGCTATAATATTATATTATAGGTATACCTAAGCAAGCTACACTAATCTCTCGGGCGGTAGGCGGCTGTTAGCGGGTCAATCCCTAAATATTTGAATCTTGATTGATTGATTTGAAGTTCTCATTTCAACGATCAGAAGCGATTTATAACGTAAAGTATTTAATAATTGGAATATCGGTTAATGCACAATTTTTACAGGGAATATCGGGACAAAGTGCTTTTTAAATCTATGATTAAAATTGTACAGTTTAAGGTTTACTGGACCGAAACAAAAAAATCGTAGGCCTAAGTGGACTATCCAGTATGCTTAGCCAAGTTGTCAATCGCTAGCGCTTGGTAGCGTATCGTAGTTTTCCCTCTCTGTCACTCTTGCATATTAGTGCGACAAAGACAGTTAGCTGACTTTCGTTTACGATTGACGATTAAGTGTTAGCGATTGGCAACTTGTCTAAGCACCCAGGGCTAGTTAGGCAACTACAAAGTTATCCGGTCATAAAGCATCAAATGGGCTTGGTCCACGAGCACCCACGGTGCTCAAAAATTTCTTAACGTGCACTCAAACGCCATGACACTACAGACCTGGATGCTTAGCCAAGTTGCCAATCGCTAACGCTTAGTAGCGTATCGTAGTTTTCCCTCTCTGTCGCTCTTTCATATTTGTGCGACAAAGACAGTAAGCTGCCTTTCGTTCACGATTGACGATTAAGCGTTAACGATTTGCAACTTGTCTAAGCACCCTGAGGCTCTACCGCGAACCATGAACGAAGTGTTGCCACTTTCTCGCACTCGTGAAGTCGTACCTAAGCGTGACAGAGAGGCAACACTTCGTTCGTGGTTAGCGGTAGAGCCTCTGCTCAGATATTTTGTGAGTGAATATCTCGGGAATATTGATTTGGAAAACAAACAGGGTAAACAGCCGAAACTAGTTACTATACGCAAACAAAGTGTTTGTCGTAATATAAAAAATATGACATTCCTTTTGTATTTCGTGATTTAGTTTCAAACGATATAGGTATATTTATTTGAATTTGAATGTTTACTTAAGTGAAGTTTTACGACACTAACGAATTTCAAATGTTGTCCCCTGTCTACTGTCTTTATGGTCTATAACTGTATATATTATATGTACATTGATAGATGTCAATAATCCTATCTCCATAGTAAAATGTACACCTTTGTAAGCTTTGAACATTACCCAACAAGCAATTTCGGGCTTTTGAAAAAGTTGTGATTGGTCAAACGAAGTTTAGATTGGTTACATTAAAATTCTATAGGTACCTACATCAAGCGGTCAGATATCGGAATTGTCAACCTGGGCCGTGGTATAATCGAAACGAGAGTCTCCCAAACCCCAGGGTCATTTTTGAGCTTTAGGCTCTAGAATTTTACCTAATTTGACACTAGTAAGAGCAAGCGTACTTTTTCGAATAAAAAATTGGTGGAATCGAGCCTTAGCTTAGAATCGAAACCTACGCTCTAATTTGCTAGTTCTCAAAACTAGATTTTTCCAAATCAAATCGGTCAAATCGGACATTTCCGTGAAAGCACTATAGCAATGGAGTATGCAATCTCTACAATCTCACAATGAATACAACCATAGTAACACTTCCATTTCCATTTACCCTGAATACTTAGGCAATCCAATGTAGGAATGAAAATACTTGGAAACACTTTTACTAAATGGACAATTTCGATACATTTAATAAAACTATTGGCACGTTTACGGAACACAATTTGTATAAGTAGGTATACCTTTTAAACGGAATATACTACTGTTTTTGAATGTTTATCAATTCCTCTATAATTAGATAAATATCCATTATTATAGAAATAATGCCGTGTGGTGACGGCAGTAAGAATACATTTGTCACCACCCCAACTCCTCCTGCGGGTGTCGTAAGAGTCGACTAAGGGATTGAAGTGTCACTGACCACTATTTGATAAAAGATTGATGATGGGCAGTAGCGTTATCATAGTGGACACATTACTGCGATCGCCAATCCGCTTGCCCAGCGTGGCGATTATGGGCATTTACCTCCTAATGCGTACGCATAGTTAATAGGAGAGGCCTATGTCCTGCAGTGGACTATCATAGGCTGATGATGATGATGATGATTATAGAAATATCAATTATTTAGAAGGTACCCTCTGAAATTAAATTGTGGAAGAAAAAAAATTACGCATATTTCATAAACAGGCATCTTCCCAATTACTTAATTTATGTCGAGTCATTATCATAAAAACATGTTCTTCTCTATATTAGCATATTCATAAGGTACCTATAAAAGTTTTAACATGCTTTACTGTGCCGCCTGTAACTTGTAACTTGGCAAGCATGTACATCTCGTCAAGATTAAAAAAGTTTAGACTTCATAATCAAGTTTTATTGTTGAATCGGAGTCTAAAAAGAGCTCTTGATTCAAGCGGACAAGGCAATTTAAAATTACACGATTCTATTAATACAGATATTAACTGTATTTATTGCTTATAAATGTTACGAAGTTAATAAAAGCGTTCATTCTCAATTGTTTCGTAATACTGAAAGAATATATAAAACCAAATCCCAGATTAAGAAAGGTGTCGTGGTGATTTGAAAACTATGATCAAATAGCGATTCGAATAGTCCATTAATTAGAATCCTAGGTCATTTAGAAACGATTTCAAAGTAACAATATTTCGATTTCAAATAACATATTATAAGAAACCTAGCCTAGCCTTGGGTTAGTTGGGGTTTGGTTGAGTAAACAGTGCTAGTAATTATTTAGGCTTCAGCCCTTTGTTACACAAACAGCTCACAATCATACACGTTATTACGTTCCTTCAGTAAACACCCGCGGTATTAACAAATTAAGGCTTATCATTAATATGAATTGGGATAATCAAATGTCTATTCAGTAGGTCTATCACGTACTTCAACATTCGTAAATTTAGAATATCTATCTCTGTCACTTCAACAAAGGCGTCTTTAATGTGAAAGGGACAGATTTTCGAAGTTCGTGGTCCTAATGAACAAAATAATGGTTGAGACGGTATTAAGGAGCAAAACACTAGACAAAGACTTAAGCTGTACGAAGTTGTGATCCACCACCTTCCGCCATCTTACCCGAAAGTCGCTTTCTAATGGATTTGTCCGAGCCACTCAATCACGAGATAAGACGTGATATTAATTGTTATGAAACGGTTGAGTTGTGTTTATTTATTTAAGATGTATTCATAAACTTATAAGGTGCGTTGGGGCAAGAAGAAACGGTCTTTGAATGGTGTAAGACAAACGACGAATAGGGCTTTTTTATTTTTTTATTTTATTTTTGTGAGGTCTATTGTTTATTGATTTAAACCCGTGTCTGCCTGCGACCACGTCATGCCCGAAACGTCAGGATATAATTCAACGTAAGTTTACGCGATTAAGACCCGTTTGTCTTTAAAATATGAGGTCTATTGTCAATTAATTACTCACTGCGACCCCCATCACTGCACCAGTTATAGTTTAGGAAATAGCTAATTAGCTAGCGACTACGCTAAATTAATAAAAAATGCAGATACGTTCAGAATTTAATGAAAACCATCAAAAGTAGGTAGTACTGTAATTTAACGTAACTCACAAATTGAAATTGAATGGCGTTTTTAGCCAAACAATGCCGATGGCGCTCGCTTACAGCATTGACATTTATAAAAATAATGTACATTAGGAAGGACATATTTGTAGTTACAAATTCCAAATTCATCATCACCATCATCATCACCAGCCAGCCTATGATGGTCCACTGCTAGACGTAGGCTTCTATGCGTATAAACGCATTAGGAGGTAAATGCCCATAATCGCCACGCTGGGCAAGCGGATTGGCGATCGCAGTAATGTGTACACTATGATGACGCTGCTGCCCATCATCAATCTTTTATCAAATAGTGGTCAGTGACACTTCAATCCCTTAGTCGACTCTTACGACACCCGCAGGAGGAGTTTGGGGTGGTGACAAATGTATTCTTACTGCCGTCACCACACGGCTAAATTCCAAATTACATTATAATATTGTTGATGATTGGTTATTTTCTTTCTCGCGGCACATTGCGCCACTTCTATTCTACCCTATAACAATAAGTATTACTATGTTACTTATTGTTTGATGTAAAGCTAGTCTAGCTACAAACAAATACGCAAAAATAACGAAAATGCTTTGAGTTTAGAACTTTCTTACAAGACCCCGTTATGCGCGAAATTCGCATTAACTACCTACGTGATTTTTTCTTACTGTAGGTACCAAACTCGAAGACAATCTATCACTAGGTAACATCATTTCTTCATAACTTATTTGGGAAATTCTTGATGTTAAGGTGAGACCGTTACGAAGATGGGGTGCACGGTGAACGATTTCGACATTAAATCCACCATGGTGAAGAGGGATGGACAGTGACACATTGCCGGAAGAGCAAAGTTGACGATCGCGAGTGATTCGTTCAATCGCTATGGATATAATCGCTAGCTATGGCGTCCTTGGGCTACTCGGTTTGGACTCCAATGAAGCTATTGGTTTCAATTCTAGTGTGGGCATAACTTTGTGTGCTTTCTCTGGGGCGTTTTCTATGTATATACGTATCTTGTAGAACGTATCTACACGTGTCTATTAAGCAAGCTTCTTCTTTGGTCAAGTGATCGGTTCTAAAATGTCATATCAATTCTTTGGATTAGGTTATCGAGCGGACCATATTAGCCAGCCGCAGCAGAACGCTGGGATGTAAATGAGATCGTGCATGGATTAGGTATTTTTTATTTAAATTCTTAAACTTTTTTTTTTAAATAGGCAAATTTATTTTTATCCTAGTAGGGAAAAAGGTCTCATTTGTTTTTTCATTTTGTAACCAATTTCCAAACACTTTTTATTGCGGTTACAAAATGGAAAGTGCGGTAATCGATAAAAAATATAGGTACCTAAGGCTTTTTTTCCGTTGCTTTTTCTCTTTCATTGAAAGAGCTCGTTATTCTAGGTAGGAAAAACATAAAATATAATTAAATAAAAAATAAAAAAATTGGAATGATCGTGATCGCGTGAAAATGGACTGATCGCGATTGGCAATTGAGCTACTCACTCTGTAGTGCTACGCTGCACGCTGTAGCAAGGCGTAGTAAATGCGTAGCAACTATAAATGTACAGACCTACATAAATATTTCGTAGCAGTTTGTAACGAATCATGCGGAATATAATCATCAATATCATTATTTACAAGTAGGTACGCTTTATTTGAATACACAAAATAAAGCGGCTAAGTGTTTTATACCTACTACGTAGAAAGGTGGTAAACAGGTACACTACATGTTTTATGAGTCTTCCTATTACAGGCGCGTATGACCAAATGAAATACCAATTGGAAGACCGCAAAACACACGTTATGTTTATTGACAATGGTATATACTTACCTAAGTTTTTATCTATCTTGAACGGTGTGAGTAAATACTATAATTTCTCGATTATCTAAAGTCGTTCAATAGAGTTTAAAGACAACGTTATTATTTATCACCACACCGATACCGCCAGGAAAGCGAATGAAGGTGTTATGGTCATAAAAAGGCGATATCATGAAAGCTGGAAAACCGTTGAAGTTAACGACACTAACTAAATGACGTAAAATCAATATTATGACATTGTTAAAATAGTACTTGGGCCAGTGCTGTAAAAAAGTTCCGTAGATTTACATTACGATATAAGTGCGTTAAAATTAAGTTTGAAACGAGTGGCGATCACAACCGAAGAGTGTGTTTTAAATCTACACGAGTTATTGTACGTAGTTTTTAGTACAGTTTCGACCCCCGCACGAGTGCGTAAAAAATGCACCAGCTGTAGTGAAACAAATAATTATATTCAGATACATTCATAATTAAGGTTCACGAAAACTACCATATCATAAGTATTAAGTACCTACCTAATAATAAATAACAGAACACATATGTTTTACAACGAAATATATTCTATAAATACATATTATATGTTAGGGTAAGTTTACATGAAATTTTTGAAAAGAGCAGTTGCAAAAGAATGCACTCAATCAAATCGATTACGAATGCATAGTTGATTTATTCTTTTAATACTATATATATACTAATATATATTAGTGTATATAACCACTCACTTGCTACATGTAGCTTTTGTAACATGTCATCACTTTACACATTTTACATAGACATAGAGTCTATCGCAAAAATCAAAGCAAGTGACTGGATAAGTACTATATATATACTAATGTATATTATATACTAATAATCTATATATATAAACGGCAATGTCCTGACTGACTGACTGACTGACTGACTGACTGACTGACTGACTGACTTAAATCAACGCACAGCCCAAACCGCTGGTCCTAGAGAGTTCAAACTTGGCATGTAGATTCTTTATAATGTTTAGAGGCGCACTAAGAACGGATTTTTGAAAATTCGTCCCGTAAAGGGGTTAAATGGGGGGTTAAAGTTTGTATGGGAAAATAAGATTAGTTGGGTTATTTTATTCGAAACTTCACAGGAATGTTTTTAACAATAAATAAGTAAACACGTATTTCAGGTTTTTTGAAAATTCATTGCCTATGGTGGTTAAATGGAGGGTTAAAGTTTGTATGGGGAAATGAGATTAGTTGGGCTATTTTATTCGAAACTTCACAGGAATGTTTTTAATAATAAAAAAGTAAAAACATGTTTCAGGTTTTTTGAGAATTCATCCCTTAAAGGGGTTAAATGGAGGGTTAAAGTTTGTATGGGGAAATAAGATTAGTTGGGCTATTTTATTCGAAACTTCACATGAATGTTATTAACAATAAATAAGTAAACACTTATTTCAGGTTTTTTGAAAATTCATTCCCTATGGGGGTTAAATGGAGGGTTAAAGTTTGTATGGGGAAATAAGATTAGTTGGGTTATTTTATTCGAAACTTCACATGAATGTTTTTAACAATAAAGAAGTAAACACTTAAATCAGGTTTTTTGAAAATTCATTCCCTATGGGGGTTAAATGGAGGGTTAAAGTTTGTATGGGGAAATAAGATTAGTTGGGCTATTTTATTCGAAACCTCACAGGAATGTCTTTAATAATAAATAAGTAAACAAGTGTTTCAGGTTTTTTGAAAATTCATCCCTTAAAGGGGTTAAATGGAGGGTTAAAGTTTGTATGGGGAAATAAGATTGGTTGGGCTATTTTATTCGAAACTTCACATGAATGTTTTTAACAATAAATAAGTAAACACGTGTTTCAGGTTTTTTGAAAATTCATTCCCTATGGGGGTTAAATGGATGGTTAAAGTTTGTAAGAAGGAACCTGGGGGCTTATGATGGTCGTGCTGTTAACTTGACAAACGGCATTTTATCGTGCATTTTGACTTCTATACTATGGTTGTTGTCAAATTTTACCAGATTTTGACGCTTATCAATCGTCGTGATTTGTATACGATGGTCGTATCTGTCACTGCCAGTGCTGCCAGATTATTTACCTTTGAAAACATCAAAGCATTTCTATCGCAGGGCTGCCAGATTGTAAAATTGTTTTTTTTTTATAGTTCGGGTGCTTAGTTTATCCTGTTTTTATAATCGAATAGGTACTTACGTAAAGAGGAAATTTTAAATTGTTGAATGATTAGATTATACTGTGTCCAGCAATCTCTCTCAGTAGAAAAAGGCAGCAAATTCAAAAAGTTGTGTTCCATTTCATGACAGCTTACTAATTTTTTTGGAATATTTTACTTTACCAAAATGAAATTACACTAAAAACCCACCAAGACCACAAATTATTAAATAAATTCATATTTTATGTCTCATTACTTATTTTTTCTTCATAATTACAGGCTTGTTTCCACTAACAATAAATCGAATGAGTTACAGTTTCTACTTACAAATTATGGTATAAAGATAACAAAAAATAATATAATTTATCAAAATAATTAAAGATTATCATTATTTTCTTTATAAATTAAGAAAAATAGGCATTAGGTCACGTGACGGTAAACACCAATCAGAAACGAGTGACGTCACGTCGTGCAAAACGTTACATGAATGTAGGATTAATATGGATTTGAC